>WTSP01017564.1:74852-140039 GCA_025331215.1 Actenoides lindsayi
TGACCAACACCTGGGTAAACAACGACTTGACAAAAAAACACAAACAAACAACGAGATATTCAGCCCAAAAAAGTGTTTATTCTTTGGTGGGGTGGTCCCCCCCCCCCCCCCCCCCCGCATTTTTCTAATTATTGGTGAAACAGGTGGGGTTTGTTCCAAGAGGAACTGCAAAATCTGGTATCAGGACAAAGATCTCAAAGAGGATTATCAATTCCAACAAATTTATCAGACCAATAAAAAGGCACATAAGAATATTTCAGACACTAACATGGGGCACAGTTCACAAAGTTTACACAAAAATAATGTTTTAATAGGAATCCACAGTTGCATAACTGCAAAGAGGAAGAAAGGTAGCTGGAGAAAGAATGACAAAAATTCTTCATTTTACTCAAAATGATTAAAGACTGAGACTCAGTGTCTTAAGAAATAAGTCCTCTTCTTACACTATTGTTTGCAAATAGCATTTACTCCTCACATTGTGCTCTCAAGTGCACTCATCTTAGCAGCATTTACATACTAAAATACAGCAATGCAAGACTGTAAAAGTTGTCATAGTAAAGACAAAGACATCCAGATCTTCCAGTACCAGACTACTGAATCACACTGCCCACAATGCCACTAATTACATGTGATATATAGTGTCTAAAAATCTAAGTGACAGAGACTGCCTGCTGGACCTCATTATTTGCTTTCAACTGCTGTCTTAGCAGTTTGAAGTAAGCAAGGAAAAGCTGGCCTTCAGTGTAGTAAACTTGAAAGAACAGAGAAACCCTTCACAAAATGAACCCCAAATTACATACTAGCTCATAAATTCCCTTGCTTGTTTTATTTGTTAACGTTTGTATGCAATCAGTTTGTGCTACACTAGTAACTTTTTACCTTCCTGGTGCTGGGAATAATGAATATTTTATTACTTGTCATATATTTTAAAGTAGTATTTTATCTAGCATAACACTGGTGTGATGTATATACACTAATTATAGAAATTTACTTCAAAAGTTAAACACTAATTTTAATTGAGTTGAGTAATACCTAAAAAGCATCTCATTAATTGTACTTCATTTTAATTTTACATGTGTATTGACTCCTGCTGAAGCCCAGGGCACACCACGGAGTTCATGATCCACACAACAGTTACCAGGCACGGGCCAAGGCCAGCACTCTGCTGCAAGCTCAGCGTGGCTTTCAGGCCTTGCTTGTGCTGCACAACAGCCTTGGCCACAGGACAAATGCAACACAACACATGGCACAGAGGAGCCTGCAGGCACCTTCACCTCCATAGCAGACAGTACACCACCTCCCTGGCCTTGCCTTTACCTGAAAGTGCAGCAAGGTCTCCTTGAAAGCACTGTTCCTTTTTGACTGTTGAAACAATGGAGCTCCTTCCTTTTCTTCCTAGTAAATAAACATTTTGAAGGGACAAAAGGGGAATTTCTTGTACAGACGGTATCTGCCCAGCACACTACACATGGGGCAGAGATGCATTTGGTGCTACACTACCTGGGGTTCCCAGCATCTCAAGGGACTTCAGATTATCTGTGCTTCTTACAGTGCTAGCTCCAATTAATAGCACTGTGAATACCTTACAGAGTCCGAGTGCCTTTCCTTCCCAAGATCGTATCTGACCAGCAGCTTCCAGTGCAAAACACCACCTCATGCCTATATTCTCTAATGATACTGCTGGTGTATCAAACTACAGCTGGCAAGCCCATGGTACCTTGCAGCTCTACAGTAGCTTCTGCTACCCACTAAAGACTCAAAGCCAAATGCAGGAAGGCATCTAACTGAAGCTGCATATCTTTACATAGGACACTCTACCCCAGGATTAAAGTGCTGCCCTAGGAAGTGTAATACCAGGTCCCAACCCTCCTTAACTCCTATTAAGCTCCCTAATCATTAGGGAGGAAAGAGCTTGGGAAGGGACCCCCAAAGTTGGACCCAAATGAAGTAGGGAATACAAAATTTGTAATACCAGAAAATAAAGAATACAAACTGCAAGCCTGTGAGAAGAAATAATCCACTGAACTGCTTGGCTATGGCTTATCTTACTCTGGACTGATCAAATTCTTTCCCCGCTGCATGCACTGGATTGCATTCAGCTGTAACTAACCTTGTGAAGGTCAAATACCACACGAGGTATTTTTAAAAAAATTTCCTCATATGATGAATATTATCAGGTAAAAGGGGGATGAAATACACTCAGGAAGGTTTCACTGATTCTTGGACTATTTGATTGAAGCCTCTTCCCTGTTTTTTCAAGCAAACAGATTCATCCTATGCTGTTCTAAATTAGGAATTTAATTGTTCTTTAAAAATAAAATGTTATAATTGTCTGACATTATATAAGTGCATGCTGCTATTCATGTAGATGAAATATTTTAAGCATTCCATTTACTCAGAAGTGTTTCTGAAAAACTGACAAACATATGCAATGTATCAAAGTCTATTCTGTAAAAACTGAAGTGAAATCAAAGACAGCCTGAATATATAAGCTTTCACTGAAAAAAGTAAATAATCTATGTTTTCTATACTGAAATCTACTTCCCACCTCACAGATAAAGTTTTACTATAATGAAGACATAGCAACAGTGCTGTGAACAAATGCATTTTCTCTACATCATTTTCATTCAAGCTCTGAAAGGTCAGTGTTTTCTTGAGATAAATTCCAGCATGCGCAGCTCCTTGTCAGGGAAACTGGAAAAAAAAAACCCCGCATATATCCAAGATGAGCACTTTTCAGACCATCCAGAGGCTGTATAAGAATGTTAGTGTACTTATTCTCCAAAAAACTGAGCAAGTCTTTTCCCCAACCAAAATAAATACCAAATTACAACTAAGCCTCTTGGAATAAGCACACACTTAAACCAAAATTACTTACCCTCCCTCACCATCATTGATTTTCTTTTAAACTTCTGTTTTCTATTCCTTTGGTGTACTCTTCCTTGACAACTTAATCTATTCCTCTTGTACCTCAAGCTGTCTCTCTCATCCTATCTTATTCATCCCTTAAAATCTTCAGACTCTTTGCCATCCCTCATCTCATTTTTTCAAGAATGTGGAAGTCAGTTTGCTGATCTGTGAGCTTCCTACTTCTCAGACAGCTCTCCCAACTTTGCTTAGGTTCTCCCTGTCTCCAAAGATAAAAATCCAAAGAAGTACACTTCCACAGATGCCAACCATTTGTCCTTCATGAAATATCCAACTTAATGCACGAGATTTTTATTTATTTATTTTAAGTATTCATCTCAGGAAGAGATTGTTTCATTGTTTACACAGCTGTTTTAAAAAATTACAACATTTGGAAAAAAGAAATCCTTCTAACTTTTAATTTTATTTCCCTGTAATTCCAAACCCCAAGTATTTGAGAACTAAACACTGTATTTTTTAAATCAGTCTTCATTCATCTGTCTAGAGATTTTAATTTTTTATGTCCTGGATTCCCAGAATAGTGAATGGAGAAATCCATTTTATTAGAGAACAAGAAAACAAACCACAACAAACCTTAAGTATTCACCTAACCAGATCAGGCCCAAAGCATTGAGTCAATTAATAGATTCTCATTGAAACTGATGGACATTGGGCTGGGCATATTGCACGTGAAAAGAGTTCCTGTACTAAATTTTAAAGAAGCAAATACTGAAGATTCAAATGAAAAACTTCTCTTTTTTGTACTATCATTAGGCAGCCCTTCAGTAATGTTAACCATGCTGCGTAGTTGATTTTAGCACATTTAAATCAATTCTACACACAACAATTTACATGAACCCATAGGATCATACTTGACTAAAATGCCAGACTATATTATCTGAACACTGGTTTTAATACTGTCCTTGTTATTTTTGCAATGTGATGGGTTTAGTTATTTGGCTCTTCTGCAGACATTAGTTATCAGGAAAACAAAGGTAAATACAAGAACTAAAAAGAAACCAGTTCTGATACACATTCTGCCTTTCACAATTTGGTTTATAGGTCTACATTTACTATTCCCATTGCACTGGGGGAAGAAGGGGGAACAAAGTCTGAGTAGTATCAATAAGGTGCTGTTGTTTGCTCTGTCTTGTCACTACGTATGCAATGGAATCTGAGCCACGGCACATGCTGCTGTACAAAGACTCTTCACACAAGATTACCACTGCAGAATTCAGCATGATGTTGGTATTGCTAATGGGACGAAACTAGAAGAGTATGAATAATACATTACATGCACCAGCCAATGTTACACTGTAATGGACTGAGGGAAAATAAATACTCTCCATGAAAATCAAGAAAGACCTTTCAAACACAAATATCTTATGATTATTCATTTATTGTCTTTTCTAGATGAAAAGAATCAACTGTGACAAAAGTGTAAAAGCACAACAGATGTTGCTTTATCTTTACCAAGTATTTATATTGCTTTGAAGCATGACTAGCATCTCTACTTTCTAGGTTTTCTTCCCTTCCACCCTACCTTCCCCTCCTAGCCAGGACACACAAAATCTAAATACCCACTCCTGTTGTAAGTAACGTGTAGGCCTCTATAAATCAGTTATTTGGATTTAAAAACTAAAAGCAGTATGTGTAAAAATAATCTGTCTCATTTCATCGGAAAGTTCCAGAATCTACTTGTCTGTTCAGTGTGTCATCTCATCCACCTTTTCCTCCAAGTACAACCTCTAGTACATTGCTCCAGCCCCCAGTCTTCCTAAACTCTTATTTTCTTACCCAACAGCAGCAGCCATTCACACACATGCCTCCCTTGAGCTAAGATTCTCTCTTAGTTTCAGCAGCACTATCGATAGCACTTTCCTACACAACACCTTACTTCAAAACAGTCTGTGCCCACCTCTCTTCTAGGCTTCACAAATCCATCCAAGGCTCAGATCTCCTTACCTACTGTCCCACAACCTCAGTGAACAGTCAGATTCTGTGCAGATCATAAATATCCTCTACTGGTTGTAGTGCCAGGGAAAGGAAAACCAAAGGCTGCAGAAGGCCTGGTATCATCACACCAAAGGCAGTTCTGTATTCCAGAGCCCTCAATCTCTGCTCTTTCTCTGCGTGTGGTTCGCATGCCATAGTCAGCCCAAAGGCACATAGTTTGTATCATCACTGAATTAAAAAAACACAGGCACATCATATTCTCTTCAAGTTGTCACTCCACCTTCTATTTTCCACCCCTCAAAAAGACCTCAAAGCAGTGAGCATGTTCTTTGCAGCAACTACTGAACATTCTTCCCACTTGCTGAATTTCTGAAACCTTCATTACACTACTTACACGAAGTCTCTCAGACTAATGGCTTCATATATGAATTTCAGAACCAAGCTACCACCTCCCAACATGATAATTATCAAGGTGTAATTATCATCCCAAAGTCTCCACAATCCAAAGGGCTTTGATGACTATCTCCAGGTTCGTTATTGTTGCTATTATATCTTTACAGTGACACCTCTACCTCAGCCATCTGTAACCTCTGCAAGGTTTTCAAGTTGTGATTTCAGATCTACCAGCAGTCTTTCTAGACTATTCATGAAGCAATTGACAAAAGAACAAACAAAACCTACCACACAGAAATACCATTCAGCTGGCAGGCAATACAGCTGGGCCTGCAGGAAGGCAAAGTCAGAGGTGGGCTCCCCGACTGCTGCCAGTGCCCAACAAAACCACCTGGGTTTAGAGCAACGGAAAACAAGGAAATGCTGGTCAGCTAAATTCCACGCACTTCATTTTCCCTTGTTTCCAACTTGCAAACAGGAGGAGAAAAAAAAAAAATAGTGTGAAGGTCCCCATTATGTTAAAAATGACAGAATACTGTACGAGACTGTACAACATTTGAGACAATGATTGGTGGTTGAGGTTCTGACTGCCTGTAGAGAGGGTTTCCAGTTGGAGTGTGGCCATACTCTGATACCACATGAGAAATGTTAAAGTAAGGAATATTGTATGGCAGTCCTAAAATTAGTCATTACCACGTGTCCCAGACTATTTGAAGAGAATTTTAAGCTTTTCTTCATTATCCCTCTGACCTCTATTTGTTGACTACTTTTTCTATAGTTTACCAAGGCTAGCTATGTGCTCTGTAAAATTAAGCATCACTTTCCCAAGAGTAATGACCATTCCAACAGTCATGTTTCCTCGTTAGTGAGTGATTCTTAAATGTATTCCCCTTTGTCTTTTTCTAAATAAAGTCTTTACAAAGCTGAGTCAAGAAAAATCCTAGCTGAGTTTTGCACCATTCTTGGTCTGTTAAGATTTTCTGGTATGGGAAAGGTCAGTAACTAATTCCCTTCAGACTAAAGAATGAGACAGAGCGAAAAACTAAAACAGAAAACAGTATTAGAAAAGCCAATAAATGAATCCAGAATCATCTTATTGTGTAACACCTTCCTTAAATTCCACTACATTCTTATCACTCTGACCTTCATCCTTCTTGCAGATATGGTAGATATGTTAAACTCCAAATGTGGTCAGGATTTGGTGTACTGAAATGGTAAAATTTTCAGGAAAAAAAAAACAACCACCACCAACCAAAAACAAAGAACACGCCAAAAAAACCCTCAAAACCCAACAAAAAAACCCAAGAACTTTATTCTGTGCTTGCACAGCATCCAATACACTGGGTGCCTTGAGCACAACTAGATATAGGTAAACTCCAGAAATTCAGAGCTCCTCCACACTGCATTAAAGATTCTGATCAGAACCAAGGCACTTTCAAATTAAACAAAAACTTTCTTTTACCGTCAGCTGAGAGATTCAAGGTCACGATGTAGAAGAAAATCATTCAGCGTGTATCAGAGACTGTTACCACAATTGCTAGACTCAGAGGACATGGGAAAATGGGGGAACTGTTGGTTGCAGCAGACTGGAATGCTGGGATAACCTTCTGAAGTCCTGCTGTGATGTCTCTCTAAACAAACATCCCTACCCTTCATCAGGGCAATGTTAGTTTCTCCCACTGTGCTCTCGGGAACTGTCTCTGAGCAGTGGGGAGGAAGAGGAGGAGAAAGGGACTAGCACAAGCAGCAGTACTCTGCAGTTCTACTAAGCAAAGGTGTCAGGGATGGGCCCCTTGTGTCAAGAGGTGAAAAGGACTCACTGGGGAGATAATGGGTCTGCAGTGCTCACAAATGACTGGATGGGGATCTCAGACTCATCTTCAGCCTCTGAGTTGACCTGTTCATGTTGATTAATGAGCTGAGAATAAACACTGGGAACATGTCCCACTTCAGCTTTGGCAGTGCAAGGCATTTTGAAACCCAGGATCAGGAAGACCAGGGGACCAGGCTGCAACCAAAACAGTGAAAACATACGCCTGCTTAGGGCCCTAAATGAAAATGCTGACATGGGAACAACACTAGAACTATTAGTAAGAATGTATGGCTTGGTTCAATTTACATAGATTTTAACAAATGGGTTAAGGAAAACTTCATTCCTTTGAGATTAAAAATATTTTACGTATCCATTTTACTTTTCAATCTCTGAATATACATATATTCACTTTTTTTCTTAGCTAAATATGTAACTCTTATGCTCATTAACACATTTTAAGACTAAGTTTCCTTTTTTCAGCTTCTGAAATCTACTACTGGCTTTAGTTTCATAAAAACTAGACTTTTAGGATGTCTCTTCAGTATTCTTTTCTATTGCTAATATCCATCAAAGGTACACCTATATGAAGAAAAAAATATCCTCAAGTGAGTTTATACAGATATTTAAGGAACATGCAAGAATCCTTTTGCATCACTGGTAATTAGAAGACTGACTTAATTTTTATCTATTATCCAGTAACCATTATTTGTATACTACTGTTATTTACATTTTGGGGGGTCAAGGTAACTATATAATCTTTACTTAATGGTGTCATTTAAAGTAAGGCTTCAAAAGGATAAAGAAAATTTTTGCATGCTATGATGAAACAAAGGCCCCAAAAATATACCTTGCTAAATATGGCTAGATAAGGCAAACAAGCAGGGGAATAAAAACCTCAAAGCATAAGTTGCTGAAATTATAAAAAGGCAGGGGAGTCTCATAGCTGAAGTACAGAGAAAAAGGCAAAACTTCAGAATTGTAATCTCAACTGTTCCACCAGCATGCAGTCCAGCCTCAGACAAATTACTAATCAAGACATTTAGCTACTTACAATTCAAAATTCTGCTTCCATTTACCAGGAATGCTTGAGAGGTCTTAGACTTTGCCTATTCACTATATAACAACACTTCTTTAATGATTATTTGCCTAGTAAATTCTACCGGTGTCTCAGAATTGCAGAAAGCACTGAACTGAACCACAATCTTCTTATACAGTTCCTCCATAATGTACTTAGTATTTTATGAATTACGAGCTCCTTATCTAAGTTCTTTCTTTTTTTACAGTGTGCCAACTCTTGACAGGAAAGCTAAACATATTTACAATATTTGTCTTGTGCTGCACTCTGCTGGAACAATCCACTTTTCAACTCAAAGCAACATTGTACTGTAGGCGATGCAGAAGTTAACATAAGGGGAGGGATAAAGTAATCTTATTTCTTATAAAAATTAATTCTTTTGAAGCACATTTTTTCAAACTGGAATTTAGACATTTAAATCTGCATTTAGTTGGCCTAATAAAGCGCTCTATTTTCAAAGACAGAGCACCTGAAACAGTCCTAGATAGAACAAGATTAAAGAAGGCTCCCTACTGCTCAGAGTAAAATGACAATAAATTAAGTGCATCACTGAAAAGCCTCTTGAAGATTGGAAGAGTCCAGACTTGCACACAAACACACTATTTTAAAAGCTCAACATATGCACAGAAAACTAACCCTTTCCATTTGATCCCTAACAAAAATATGAAAAAATTAAGAGATAACATAGGTCATTATAACATCCACAGGGAAATGAGGCAAGACTTTGACTCTCTTAAGAAAAAAAAAAGACACCACCATATACTGAGCATTTTATGAAATTTTAAAATTTTCAGTTCCATTTGTCTCACTACAAAAATGAAGAAACTTACCTGGGCTAGAGAACAGATCTAAGCTTGGGTCAACAATCAGAGCTATAACTCCTATGATCATCCATTCTGTCTGAGGATCTGCTCCAGAATCACCCAAACACGTTACACAAACTGAGTGTAACCTCCTACTAGAAAAATGGACCTGTGATCAAAACAAAGGCTCATGACTTATTTCTATTTCTTCCCTCCCCTGACAAAGTACACACCTTTGCAATGACCATAGACTTAAAAAAAATAAATTAAGGGGAAGCAAATAACCCAGATGCAACAGGACTGCAATGTCACAGGCTTGCTCTAGCAGTCTTCTGATGGCAATGAGGAGAAGCCCTGAAAGCTTTCACTCTTAGACCTGTCTTGGGAGTTGCAAATACGGATGTCGGGACCAGTCCCAGAACACAAAGCAGACTTTTCAGTTTTTACTACTAACTGCTAAAATTTTCTTTGAATTTTTGCTCAGAAATCAAAATTCAGGGCTGACAATTCTTAATGCTTTGTAATCCACATAAATACCAAAAACCTCTTCTTGGAGAAAGGTTTCCACAGAATTTTTTTTTTTTCCCCCAAGCCTTTACAGATTGCCTTCCTGAGTTGAAAACCAAGAGTAACTACATACAGCAGTCAACAAATCACTCAAACGCTCCCATGAATATGAAGTACTGGTTTCAGAGCTTACAGATACAGAATGTATAAACAGTGACGGAGGACACAAAACCTGACAAGAAGTTTTCGGAGACACCAGCTACTTCCAAGGTTGAGTCGTTAGTGTAAAACTGGACAAGTCAACCAGTCTCTTTGTAAATGCTCTGTTGGTATTCCCATCACCACTACCCTCAAAAAAGTTTAATAAAACACATTTCAGAAATTAAAACTGGTTTTCATAGGAACAAATTTGTACACTAGAGGCCAAATGTTGCTCTGTTCCATAGATGGGTTTCCCACAGAAGAAAAAACACACGAGCAAGGTGAAGACTCACACCAAGGTGTTTTCCTCCATTTGTCTCTGGGGCCTTTGTTAAAAAGGTCAATGATATCACAACAATATACATACATGGAGAGTTATAATTCAAACTATAACCATGTCAGCTTGTAATGCAACAAAACATCTGACAAAGGAACTTTTTGGAGACACTGAGCTTCCAAAAGCAATGGACAGTGCAGGCAACAACTTTAAGTTTTAAAGTGTAAAAAAAAAAAGTAACTTTTAAAGCTAAATAAGGAGAGCAGTAGTTAAGTACTGGGTAGCAAACAAGACAGAGAGAAATCTGTTCCGGGCAACCTTCCACTACTGTGGACATCAGGAAGAGAAAAAAAAAAAAAAAAAGAGAGAGAGAGGAAATTAAGAAGATCTCTTTGCACATGACAGGGAATTTCATATCATGGAATTCAAACTAATTGCAATTATAAACTATAATCTCTTCAAATGGTTTTATACAAAGTAAAAAAATAGCAAAATAGAAAGCAGAACAAAAAGCAAAAATATAATCCAGTAGATGTGAATAAAATACTGAAGTTGACCTGAAAGCTGCTCCTAGGTTCTGCAGTTTAAGTTCTGCGCACAACTAAAAAAGACAAACAGAAGTGGTCTTTGTCAGAACTTCAACAGATGGCTTAATGAATCACACTACTTATGATTCTGATAAAAAAACCAAACTTCTTCCTAAAAGGAGGTAAAAATCTGAAAGACAACTGTTAGTAGATAACAAGTACACAGCTTCATAATTGTCTCCACAACAAAAAGAGAACAGGAATTCAGTGTATTAGATGCTTATAGAAGATAAAAAGAAAAAAAAAAAGTATCTAGAAGACCTAGAACATATTTAAACACAGTCTTTTTCAAAAACACTTGTTTTAAGACAGACTTTCAATGGCCTACTGGAATGTAACAGACAGCAAATGCACACGAGATGCTCATTAGGGAGAAATGAAAAAAATAACGAGAATGCAAAAAGTTTACTTTTCCTACAGCACAGCATGGAATTGTTTTTCAAAACTTGGAAACCCCTTTTGAATTAGAACAGAGGCAAGGGCTATCATTTTCTTTAACATGACAAATCTAATTAGCTAGCAAATATTTAACCAACAGCCAGAGGTTGCTCTTTAAGTACTAAATAATGAGATGTAATTAAGGAAGCAAAGGCAAAAGGCTACTAATTCAGGGCATTTCTATGGTGTAGTGTTTAAATTACAGGTTTTATACAAAACACGTGGGCCGATGCACAAGAAAAAAAGTCTAATTTTAAAGGAATGCAGAACAAATTAACATTTTAACATTATAATACTACTCAATTATATAATGGGATTTTGCTACGTGTCACAGAACAGAAAATAAAAGTAACACTCCAAAGTATGCTTGTTAACCTCCTCAAGCTAAATATATTGCAAGCTTTCTGACAGCAGTAAATAGACACATTGTGACATGAAACACTTGGAATTCAAAGACCTTTAATAGGTCTTGCTTTTTCTAAGGAGATTGGCCTAAAGAGTATAAACAACAAACAAGTTAAAAATTATGTTATCCATACCAAATACTTTAAAATTTCCTAAAGCAAAATGGAATGTTTCCTTTAAAAATGCAGAAAAAAAAAATCCAGTTCTTGTGATAAGTCTTTTTCTCCACTTCTCCTTCCCATGTCATAGGAATGTAGCCAAGAATAGTCTTCAACACCCATACACATTATTTTCTAGGTTGACCAAAAGGCTTTTTGGACCAGTAAGGCTTAGAATTGTTTTGGTCCAAAACTGCCATCTCAACATTTCAGCATTCTAGTTGTCCATCCAGAAAGGGACTCTGGCACACAATTTTAAGATCTCAAAACAAGATGTCTGTATCTGTAACAAACTGCCAATATTAAACCAAGACACTGGCAGCCACAAACTCTGTCAAGGTAAACAGAATAGACAGAATTATGATGCTTATCATTATTGTCTCCCTTCCTTCCTGACTTCTGACCTCCTCAGTTCCTTACACCAACTTTTCCTGCATTAGCCATCTTTTTCCTTATCACACTGGTTTAAATTATCCACAACAGAGTAATTAAAGGTTTCACAATGTAGAAATACCTACTGTGTGGATGGTAGTGGTATAATGAAACAGAAAATAGACCTGTTGAGATGCCAACTGGCAAGGAAAACAATGGAGAATAAGTTCTTTTCCCTTTTGTTTTTTGTCAAGGTACAGATTTCACTAACAGTTCAGCTCCAATATAAACGGTACCTCTTGTTACAAAGATGTAAATTGGGAGAATGACCACACAAGTTATGCTTTTCCTCAGAGAGGCAGTAGCTAGAACAGCAGCTCTGTGCTGACTGCAAGGAACACAGGCACAAAGAAACTGTTTGTTTGGGGTTTTTTTGGTAATAAGGTGTCCATACTATTTTTGAACTATTTGTTTTCCCTCAAGGACTGCATAGTCCACTACTGCACTGCCTCTAGTAGGTGATACCAAGCAGAATCCTAACTCTGCTATCAGAAGTGTGCAACTAATAAGTAAGCAGTAAGGTGTACTGGGCTGAGCAGGGGACTGGTGACCTGTGGTCTATTTGCACCTCTGCCATTTGTCTATAGGGCAGACTAAGGGTCTACACAAATCACTTGGGGCAGCCATCATCGGTGACTAAATTACATGTCACACCTGTAAGAGTACCAAAGATCAACACAACCCTGATTTAGATGCTTATTCTCCATATGTTAATGGAAATAAGTGGTTGTAAAATTAGATTAAGTTAGCAGACAAAATAAGTTGGTGTTGCTGGGTTTACAGTAAAGATACAACAGCAACCAAATCAACTTCAATACTCAACTCACACCAAGATGTACAAGCATTAGATGAGTAAATTTAGTGACTTTGCCCCTCAGATACTTCTTTCCCCAGTGTTTTTCTTGAGGGATGGGGGTGGGGGGTGTATGTAGGGTGGGGGGTGTGTCAGTCTGTTTGTTTGAAAACGAAGTTTGGCATAAAATGCTAGTAAATTACATGACTTATGCAGCCTTCTCCCTTATTATTTAGTTGGTGGTATAATTACCATGTAAGTCAACAGGAACCCAAGCGTTTCACTGAATCTGACTACCAAAGTCTCTAGAAGATTTACTCGGTGTGAATTTGAAACCGACAGATACTGCCATCCAACCACAATGCAAAATCATCATCAATTTGGCATTAAAGAAATCGGTATCACTTATGAGCTTACATCATAAAATGATGTTCAATGTTATTTCAGCTACCTGAAGGCACAGCACCCGTGGACACTGATAAAACAAGCACAGTAGCCACCTAAAAGCAAACTATTAAAATGACAACTGAAGCCACATAAAGTGTTCTTAGGACTGTGTGCAGAAATCGACCAAAACTGATAATAATTTAATATTCACTTCATTTATCACATCTTGACCACTTCAGTAAAATGAACAACTTCACAAAGATCACGTATCCAAACTTGCAAAGTAACCATGATGTCTTCCATAATGTATGCTCACCAGTTGTTCTGGGCTGTACAGCTTTTATGCCTCAGGTGCTTTTGTACTGCATAATTACAAGGCTGATATACTTTCAGGGAGCACAAAATGATAGTGTTCCCCATGCTTTTATGAAAACTGTATCAATTTTTTTTTTTTATTGAAGTTTTGATTACACCACAGCATAGCACTTCCTCTCTTGCCCAGTGAAAGAGCCTGTCGATCCCAGCTTCAGCACAGGCACCTGATACTTCACGTTATCAGATAGGACATTTCTTTCAAAGAAATAAAACTTATCAGTACTCCTTTATTTGGGAGATTGTAGCCAACCAGTTCTATTTCCACTCATTCAAACACACACAGGTTCTTTCAGTCCCTACAGAAAGCCCTCATACATGGTCTGGTAAGCTCACCCTAGGCTAAGGATACGAGATCCACCCCAACAAAGGCATATTATTTTCCCCCCCTTCAAAAAGGCCAATGAAACCAGTGTCCCAAGAACTGTCAGTACAGGTTTACATCCCAAGTGACATAACTCACTTCCTGCCATTGCCTTTATACAGCAGAGGGTACAATCTGCCCACACCCCTGAGGGCTGAATGAACATTTGGAGAACCCTCTGATAGCTGACATGGGTGCAACAGCTCAAGGGGGAACTGCACCCAGGGTGCAGTGTGGACAGAAAAAAAAAGGAAATAATCACAGCCCTGGTCCTTTAGTGATCTGAATGCAGCAGTGGGTGTCCCAGCCTGGCTATTCACAGGTTCAGGGGGGCAGTTCAGCAGGGAGGGCTGTAGGACACACCACTGTAGCTGAAACCCTCCTCTGGGAAGGACGTGCCAGGTCAGACTGAGTGCAGGCCAGCAGACCCCAGCTGAGGTGCTTTGTGCCATACTTACACACAGAAGGACATTTTACTCCACAATGCTTTCTCCTGGGATGGCTGTATTATTCTCAGATTTTACTTGTGTCTAGCTTCCTCCACAAAAACCAAACCAAAACAAAAAACCACAACACACACTAAAAACCATAACTTACTCAAGGTATAAGCAATTTTACCTATTTATCCCTCAAACTGGTTGACCTGAAAAGAAGACTGTCCCACACTGGATCAAGTAATTGCTACCATGAACCAAACTACAGAAGAGCTGTGCCCACAACCCTACTACATACTTCCTAAGGACAAGTAACTACTTTCAGACATTTTTTGAATACATGTAATAAAAAAAGGGGCTTTAATGACATTGTAAGTTCAGGTCCAACTTTAACACTGTTAAAGCTAAATAAGTCTTAGGGAAACAGAAACATAACACTATTTGAACACTAGTAAAAGAGAGAATTTTAATTATATGTGATAGCCTATAAGCTTTAGTGGCTATGAAAAAACTACTTTTAGTAGAAACAGCAATAAAAGAAGAGAAGCTAAATATAACTCCTCCAAAGAAGAGTGCATTTATTCAAGGCAAAGAGAGAGAATTTATACCATCGGTGTCGTTCCCTCTGACACGATCTGGGAAAAGCACTGCTACAGCAGCGGGTGTGATATATGGCCTTTGAGTCATGCATGATAAAACCCTAATGGCTTTGCTTTGAGGTAAAAGTCCTTACTAATCAAGTAATGAATCATGCCCAAAATGTTGAGGTCCTGAGGCCATGTGTGTCAGAAGCATGATTCCAGAGCGAATGCCCAATCATTAATGATCACTTCGGAGATTTTTATCAACTGAGTAATAAGTACAGAAAGGAGTTAAGGGGTTTGAACAGAGTTAAATGGATGCTTAATGACATTCTGTGTGTTTTAGTGAACAGAACAGAATGATTTTTATTCACCATGACCACAGGCTACCAATGATCACAGTGCTCCACATGTTGCAAGTGTTTAAATAATGCGGGGAGCAGAACTTACGCTTTCAAAAGATCAGAACGTTATGTTTACTTAAAAAATGATACTTATTTTGTATTACACCTACATAGCATTAGAAGTAAAGAGTCTAGTTCCCTAAATCAGTAGATGGACACGAAGCGAGAAGAGAAATAGGTGATACCTTTTTGTTTAGTATATTAGGTGCTGGACCTTTTGGTATCAATAGTCACAGAAGTGAAATTCTGATTCCTAAGATACACAATTCTAAAAAGACATTCAGGAACTAAAAAACAAAAATGAAGATATGATGAACCATGTGTATGTATACAAACACATGCATGTGCACAAACATAAATCCTTTGGTACTACTGCCTATAAATTACCTACATCTAAGGAGGGCAAAGGCATTTACTTGCCTATGATGTAGTCTTCATCTTTGTACTGAAATATTAAAAGCAAGTATTTCATCTAACAGCTTGCAACCACCAAGGATCACTAACCTGAGGATTTACGGTTCCCTAAAACAAACCAAAAGAAATTACTGTAGAGAAGTCAGTTCAGTCATGTCAGTCTGCAACTAAATCTCAGAAATAACACTCAAAAATCAAATGGGAGGTTGTCATTTGATAGCTGGGAGAATCTTATTCTGGGATCAGAGGAAAACAGGAAACAGAACAGAGGCAAAGAGGGGAGATTGTGCATCCTTTCAAAAGGCAGTGACAAGATCCAAATCTCTTGCTGAAGAGATGAAAATAAGTCAAAAATTTCTAATTAGGGTGGCACAGTTCTCCACAGAGCTTTACTTTTCATACTAACAACAAAACACACGTGCACATTTACAAATTCCTTTGCAGAGTTAACTATAATGTACTCTAAATGTCAAATACACCTATTTTCAGGAGGGGGGAGATTTAGTAACAGGAACTGGACAAAGCTGGAAGACCTGTCACCAGTTTGACTTAACTGGATTCCAGGAAACTCTGAGCAAGAAAGATACCAGATACGAGATTACACTTAGAGCACATGCCTAGAGACTGACAGACAGAAAGTACCAGCAGTTCTGCTTGCCACAGCACAGCAAAAGCTTAGAACAGATCTGCAGAGAAGGGTGCAGGCAGCCATGGAATTGTTCCACACCAGCTGAAAGACAGGAGATCAGGAACCATCTCCAACTGGGAGCCATGTGAATACATTAGTGCAGTGCTATGAAGGTGTGTTAGTGTAGGTTTTGTTGAACTTTGACATAGGTGCACAGTTCCCAGATGGCATCACGTGCACGTGTAGCTGGTGTAGAGATGACAATGTCCACAGGCACGAAGGCAAGCCCTCAAACACCACACCTGAACCCCCTGTCTCAGAAATTAAGCTCTTTGGACTAATGGTGACTTAAAGCAGCTAAGAATCTGCTCTGAAAACTGATCAAAAGTGCTACACAAAAAGGACAAAATATGCTTACATTTACATACTTCTTAACTGTCAGTTGGAACACTGCTTTTCATTTGAAGTGCTGAAGTTTGAGGGAGAAAATGATACGATTCACAGGATATAATTCAGAACCAACTAGTTATCTCCATTGTGACAATGATTTACACCCAAAAACTTATCTTGCCTGATAGCGTCAAGTACTATGAAGTGGAAAAGAACTGGCACACAGTATTTTAAGTCTTAAAAGTATGCTTCACAACGTCATTAAGGTATGCTTGGCAAGGTTTAAACACTCAATCACAAACCAGAATAAGAGACACAACAGGCATGAGCAGCAGCATTAGGGTAAAAATTCCTCACAATTGTCTCGTTCAGTAGTTTAGAATCCCTTTGAGCACATCTAAGTTCCTTTAAGTTCTCTCAAAAACTCAGATTAATTACACATTCTGATGAAGCCTCAAGAAACATAAATATTTAGCGCACTTTCCCATGGCCTCCTAAATTATGTCCAAGGATACAAAAGATTTGCTTTTTCTCCATCCACTGAACTTTGGAAGTTTATTGTATCGTAGCTTTCTCTTTCTGGATGCTTTTCTAAAACAAACCCAAGCATTTCGTTAACACTAACATGAGCTGAATGTTCTTTTTGTGAGTGTATTTTATAGTAAACTTAAAGAAAGCTGCAAATCAGATCCCACATGCTTTAATGAGGTGTTTATCCAATTTTTTTTTTCTTTCTTTGAGAAAATTAATGCTACACAATCAGCTTTAGATTTGATTATTTAAATGCCAGCTTTCCAGACTAGAATAGATAGTATCATGTAGCACAGCTACTCAACATCACTCTGAAAATCACATGGGATCGAAGGGCTCCAAAAGGATCAAACCAGCTATGAAACGTGAACCATAAACAAAGAACAAATATAAGGACTAAATACCAGCCCTGTGCTGTGGCATGAAACTGGTCCAGCCCCAATGTTTAGCAGCTGGCATTAATTCATAGCACAACTGCTTAAATTCCATCTCAAAATCGTGCTATAGTCCATCTCTCTGTTTCAGTTAGGCTACAACAAAGAAACTGCAGTATAATGAATTCCCTCAAGTTCTGCAAATATTAGAAACCCCTTTCTTCAACACTATCACGCGGAAGAAAGGGCAACTCCTGTGACATTACTAATTAAAAGAATTAGTGCATTCATTTACAGACTTTTCACTTCCAAATACCTCACAACATCCGTCTGTTTCATCAGCAGTCTCTGACGAATGGTCAAGATGCCCAACTAACATCCAGGGCTGTCTACGTAAGGGTCAGCTCAGGTCAGAGACCTCATGCACCTTTACACGTGGGTAAAGTCACAGGCAACAAATTTCTACACAGTTTACTGCTGTGTAAAGAATTAAAATGGATCCTCCTGATCAAATTGCCTTCTTTATTCTAAATGAAGTCACGGTATCTCTACTTGGAAGCAATTGTATTTGTTGTCCACTTCCAACTGACAGTGAAAAGCTACACGTACTTTCCAGTGCTGCCAGGTATATGATAAACAATATAGGAATGCTGGAGAGAAAACAGATGAGGGACAGTACACAAAAAAACATCTGTAGGAATTGCATTTGTTCCTATTCACTGTAAACAGTGACCTATGAGCACCTCTTAAAATCTGAAAAACTAATTTAATACTTTTCCCCTTGTTTCAAGCAGAGTTTAAGGGAAAAAAAATCGTACAATTTATGCAATTCGTACACAAAACTCAAAAGATGCAGGACCAAGACCAGACAAGATAAATTTAAACATATACTAAATACAGCAGAAGGGACTGGAAAACTTCTACTTAAACAGAGCAAGATCTGAAAACTATGTTGAAAGGCACTTGATTGCTACTTACAGACAAGTATTTTATGAAACAGGTTATTTGGTAATTATATCTATAGATGACCATAGCAGAATAGCTGAATTAGGAGGACAAAAAAATGGGAATAAACTTGCACCATCAATCAGTTCTGTTTAGAAACGTAAGGTCACCCTGCTAATGGCAAGGTGCTCTCCAAGTACCTTAAAGAAAGAAGCTAAAACATATACCCCATCAAAAACACCCACTTTTTTCAATTATGTAGTTATTAAACCTAGATGTCTAAGGTTATGCAACTCATTATTTATGTCAGACATGTTCTATCAGTTCATTGCTAGTAACTTCTTGTTTCCAATGATCACATACAATTTTACAGTGACATGAGGACCCAGAAATCATTACATTCCTCTATATATTTTTTAGATTAGCAGACTGGAAGGGGAGAGACACCATCTTGTCTGGTTGGGTGGCTGCCACCAGCCAGCACTAGTGCACTAACTTGACAGTGCACAAATAAGCACGAGACAGGGCAGTGCTGGGGCCATGGGTAAAATGTGAGGTGCCAGTCTTGAAAAGCACAAGCAACTTAGTGGTTTTACTGCATGGGGTTGAAGAAGCCTCAGAACACAGGCAAACCTGAGATGCTGTGCAATAGGAGCAACAAGGACCAGGAAGGGAGCTATGCTTACTACATATGATGGAAGTCTTGGAATATAAGCAAATGGATTTTTTCCTAAGAATTTATATTACTTTCGCTACCTTTTGTTGTAATACAGTGCAAAGTAGAAGCAATTGCTTTGTCATTAGATTTTTTGTTCAATCTTATCTCAGATTCATGCTTTAAGTACTTAAAATTGGCCAACCAATAACTACTGCCCTAGAACTCCACTCCACATTTCAACTTCATACTTCCTCTTTCCCTAAAATAATGTAAGTGCAATAGTCTTCTAAACATGGTTACAGAGTTAAACACAGTTTACAAGTAGCCACAGTTTGTATTGCCTAGATTCACTACTATAAAATTCACATGGGTTGAAACGATAAATTGAACCATCGGATTGTTGACACTTGTTAATTCCAAAGCTTGTACATGGAAACCCAAATAATACATGTCAAGAGTCAACACAACAATTACATCTTCAGGAAAAGCACATGCAACTACTGCCAAACTGTGATTTTATTTTAGTAAGACAGAAAACATACTGTAGAGAGTAAAGATCATTAAATTATACTTTCAAGCAGTAAGAGGTGTCTAGTAGGTGAGCATTATACAAAGTACATGCTGGTTACAACAGCTACCACAAAATCTGCTGCAATCTCATATCTGAAGTCCTTTAAACTACAAAACATATATGAAATCTCAATTATTGTTCAATTGATTTCAAATTTATCTAATTAAATTCCTTTCTCAGAACAAGAGCTAACAGCAAGTCCAATTGCACTGGTGATTTTTAACCAGAGATAAAGAAATTAGTTTACAGGCATACAAGTAGCATCTATTGTGAATTGATTTCTTCATTGTTTTCACAGCACCTTCATACCAATCATCGCTAAACATCATGACAATAACAATTCCTTTTCTAATACATAAGGCTACTATGTATATAACAGCTTTTCTTCTCTTTCCAAGATAGAACACCTGATGCCACTATTTGCTAACTGTTGATAACACTCAAATCTATTCAGACCTATAATGTTACTTCAGAAAGAGAAAATCTAAAAGAAAAGATTAAACAGGACTATAAAACCAAAAGCAAGCTTTTCTTCATTGCACCCACTTATACACCTGCTTGTACATTTCCCCATTGTGAAAAGTAAGGCTGCAGCTCCCTATAATACAGCCATTAGTAGTTTTATTGTAGCACTGAATACATCCTGCCTTCATTGTACAAGGACTAATGAAAAAGTTTAGTTCATAAACAGAAATGCTTTTTACTACATAATCAAATGCAAATCTAGACAGGCTAGAGATATGGGCAAAGGTGAATCTCATGAAGTTCAACAGGGACAAGTGTAGAGTCCTGCATCTGGGGAGGAGAAACACCATGCACCAGTAGAGGTGAGGGGTCTTCCTGCTAGAAAGCAGCTCTATGGAGACAGACCTTGGAGTCCTAGTGGACAGTAAGTTATCTACAGGACAACAATTTGACCTTGTGGCCTAGAGGGTCAATGGTACCCTGCATTAAGAAAACTGTGACCAGCAGGTTTAAGAAGGTTCTCCTCCCCCCTCTACTCTGCCCTGCTGAGATCACACCTGGAATACTGTATCCAGTTTGGGGCTCCCCAGTTGAAGAGAGACAGAGGTCTACTGGTGAGAGTCCAAGGGAGAGTTATGAGGATGATTAAGGGACTTCAACATCTCTCCTGTGAAGAAAGGCTGAGAGGACTGTTTAGTCTTGAGAAGGCTGAGAGGAGATCTCATTAATGTCTATAAATGTCTGAAGAGTGGGTGTCAAGTGGAAGGGGCAAGTCTCTTTTCAGTGGTGCCCAGTAACAGGACAAAGATTAATGGGTATAAGCTAGAACATAGGAAGTTCCACTTCAACAGAAGGAGAAACTACTTTACTGTGAGGGTGACAGAGCACTGGAATAGGCTGCCCAGGGGGGTTGTGGAGTCTCCTTCTTTGGAGATTTTCAAAACCCACCTGGATGAATTCCTGTGTAGCCTGCCCTAAGTGATCCTGCTTTGGCAGGGAGTTGGAATAAATGATCTTTTGAGGTCTCTTCCAATGCCTAACATTCCAGGATTCTCTGATTTTAATTAGTTTTCTCTGGTTTGGCATCTATAGGTTTGACACACATTCTACATCTGCCTACACAGTGCAGAAACACAACTTCTGCTTGAAAGTGAAAATCTGAAAATTAACATTTGCCATCTACTTCAGCTGTAAGTTTCAGATCAGTTCAGCAATTCGTAACAATTTGCAGGTGGGCAGAGAAAACTGCACAGAGTAAGTTTGAAACATGTCTGTGTCACATCCAGGCAATGAAACTGCACGAGTTGAATATTCAGCATTATTTAATTTGTACTTGAAAAGCTGTTCACAAAAAGGTTATATATCTGCTGTGTAACTGTTCTGAAGGAAGGAAATAAGGGAAGCAATAAGGGGCACCTTTATATCCCTGTGAATTTACAGAGGTTATACCCTTATAGCTTTAATTTAAAAAAATCCTGAACTGTAGTAGTTATCCTGTTAAGAATGTAACCCATGTACAGCCCAAGTCCAGGAGAGTCTGGGTTAAAAAGAATAATAAAATCAAACAGACATATTAACTGGCAACTCTTTCCTCTCCTAGATGAAAAGGCTAGGAATACCCTATAAAACCAAAACACAAACATTTCCCTTCTGACTGCAAAACCCAATGTAACAAGTAATAAAACCTTTCTTTGTATATAACAATTATTTTGGTGAAAAATAAGGGGATAAAATAATGCAAATTTTTCTTTTCCATTTTAGAAAACATATAACATGAGAGAGGAAATGAGATTGAGACAATGGTAAGAGAATAAAAAAATTTCTAACAGTTATAGCATTTTATTGGGGGATTGATCATATCTATATTATCTGAAGGAAAAAAAAAAGCCAAACTAAAACAATTGCATCACTTATTTAGAGTTCAATCCAAATACCACTGAAGCAAGTAAGAGTCTATGGGGTAATGGATCATCAGTCTTCACTGAATGCATTCTGCATTAGGAAAACTACTAAACATAGCCACAGTGCTTAAAACAGACAGCTTTCCAGAAGGAAAGAGAGACAATTAACTCAAACAATTCTTTTGGAAAGTGGTATTCTCAAAATTACAATCCTATTCCTTCCAATAACGAAGGTTACGCACTTAAAAGAATTTTTGAATTGAGACTTCACTGTTCCTATTTATCCAGCCTCATGATTCCCTTCCTGAAAACACATATATCATATTTTGAATACTCAGCTATTGGCATTAGATATAACTGTTCAAATAAAGACAGGATTAGTAATTAAAGAAAACAACAGCCTTTCTAATACAGGAAATGCATCAGCAAGTAATTTTATTTCACTCACACAGAGACACAGTATTAAACCCTACAGCAGCTCATGCTTTCAAAACATGTGCAGCAGTGAGCTCTCTATAGCAATTACTATTTTACTACACTTTGGTTTGTTCTAACAATAACATTTCTTTGTTGTAAGGGGATTCACCCTAAGAAAATGACAAAGGAAAGCCACCAGAAAAATATGAGCTTGCCTAAAACAAAGTTTTAACAAACGTGGAGAAATGTAAGCATTTGTTCTGAAAAGAAATCTTTCCTCATTCTTCTTTTGCCTATACTAATTCCAATTAAAAAAGCCTTACAACAGTAATTAAGAGAAGCACCCATCTAATTTTGCTTTGAAGGACTAAAACAAGCTTCTGCAACATGCATCAACTTCAGCTAACTGATGCTTGTCATTCTCAGAATTCAACTTTCAATTCAATTGCATAAGGAAATTGTCAAGAACATCCCAGTTGCTTTTAAGTTTAAAACCAACAGTTCTACACAGCAAAATCAGACTCAAGAGACTTGCTCATGTTTATCTTCAGGACTTTAGTCATGCCATTCCAAAGTACTACAGAATCACCCATGCATCACAACAATACATAGTCTTTCTTAATGTGACCAGAAACCCCCCCACTTTCAAACTTGAACATCTCATAGTTAACTCGTTCACAGTAAAGACTGAAATAAAGGCAAATCTGATTAATGGATAATCATACATGGAAAGGCAGCTTTCTCCAGTTTACAGAAATGTTTTCTTAGAGTAAACAGTAAGGAAAAATATTTTTCTTTAACACCTTTGTTTTCTAATTGTTGTGATATAAAATGGCACATATAGGTGTCTTTTTTCCAGGAAGGAATCCAATTGTGGCTCATATTCTCTAACAAGGCATATGAGAAACTAAAACCAGATCCAACAATCAAAAATCACAAAATGCACAGGGTAACTTCTTAGCAAAGGGAATGCATCATGAAACAAGGGTCATTCTAAAGCAATGGTGGGGAAAGAAAGAAAAATTCTTTTTTTCCTTCTGCACTTTCAGTATGGAGATGGTTGGGGAACCAATTTTTTTTAAAATGCTGTTCTCTGCAACTATCACATTCTGAAATTATTAGAACATAAATTCTGCATAAGGAACGAGACAGTCAGCCCCAGACAATTCTGTTGTGAATGTTACACCAGCCAAACGACTCCCCCAGTTTACAGTATACCATAAAATATTTACACAAGCTATGAACTATAAAATATTTTCACATGAACTATAAAATATTTACACTATCAACATCAGTTTGGAAAGAATGATGTGCTGTCAAGCTGGTGTGACCCAGGAGTAAAGATTCTGTGGTCACAGATTAAGAAAAACTATTGCAAATCCTCTGGAAAGTTACATGGAATATTAGGTTAAACAAACCACTGCTTCCCGGTCTCTTGGATAGTAAATGTAACCAGGAAAGCATAGCTTACATGCTTCAAGCTAAGTTTTATCAACAGCATCTATGTTAAAGGTTAAGCTGATAATCAAACTGTACTGACCTCTCTGAATGTTCCTTCTAGCAAGGTGTCCAGATGTTGAAGAGGAGCAGGATTTTTGTCTTTGAATCGTGTCAGCAATCGCCGCTCAATAGCTCGAAACTGTAGAGCCCTTTCAGATAACAGCTCCCGAAACTTCTCAGCATTCAAACGTAGCTGCAATTTAAAGGTTTTCAACAATTCAGATTAAGGGTCATATATATATATATTATGACCTGCATTCCAAAAGAAATGGGAGAATGGTAGTAAAATTTGGGGCACAGTATGGTGTCATTTATACTAGATTAGATGTTATACTTCTCATGAAATTTAACATTTCCAAGAATTATAACTTGCCATTGAAATGAAAATTAATTGTCAACAGACACAGTAATCTGTGAAAATGCATAAATATCTCATCAAGAAGCCCTGTAACAAGAGTAAAATTTCACCACCAGGATCCCAAGGCTTCTTCCAAGTTTGGTGTGCTCTTTATGACACACACAGACAGTGCACTGGACTTGATGGTTACTGCAGTAGAAAAACCGATTATACCTTTCAGCATCAACACAAGTACTGAATTCTGCACTGCTTGAATGATTGTCTTTTTCTGAAGCATAATCCTTTTTCTCTTATATATACACTGATCAGATACAGAAAGAAACTCTTAAAGGGTTCACAAAACTTCGTCAACAACATTGTACATCAAAAGCCCAGTTAATAAGAATTCTTATTTTATCTTTTAATCACCTGACCATTTTTCAGTATCTGCCTCTAACACAAGAATCACTAAAGGTCTTTCAAAAAGCTGAGAGTCCCCTGCACACCTGACACGCTGTAACCAGCAGAAGTTACAAGAAGCACACAGCTTTCCAGATGCAAGCATTCCAACATATCCATTTTAAAGTGCCCCAAAATGAGCAGAAAAATTGTTTCCTAAATTTAGAAAATGGATTCTGTTTAAAAAATAAGTAAACGTACCATTTTGTTAGTACATAATTATGCAGGATAGTTCACAGAAGCCAAGAGAAAAAGAAACACTCTGCAGCTTTTCTAGTAGAAGTACAAAAGGACATCTCAGATAATATTCTCCCAAGCTTGTCAAAAAAAAAAAAAGTTTATTGAAACTGAACAGGGAGAGGAGATCATTTGGGACTTCTTAGACATTTTCAAGCTTCATTACTTCATTTTCATTATTTTCAAACTTCAGAAATTTCAAAATAGCCAGCTGCAACATAATTAAAACCTAAATGATCATTCCAGCAATCACACTTATATTTCAAACTTCACTGCATTTAAGCTTGATACAATCTAATGAAGGCTATGATGTATTTCTACAACACCACAAAATGAAAAAAAAACCAAAACCCCACAAAAAAACCCAAACACACACAAAAACAAACAAAAAAACCCACCAAAATAACAAGAAAGAAATACAAACAAAAAAAATCCAGAAATAGCCAAACAAACAAAACCAATCAAACAAAAAAAACACCACCCAAAAAACCAAATCACAACCTCTCTGTATTTCAAATTATTTGAGAGATTAACAGAATAACTATTCATAAGTTTGAGACACAGACTTGGGTCTAAGGCCGACTCCTTGAAAAAATCCCACAGAATCCCAGCCATAACTTCCATCTTTGTGTGTCAATGGATCCACCTCACAGGAAATCTGGCAGCTTGAAGGAACACCCAATAGTATTTCTCACTCTTGCATACATATGCCAGTACAATTCAATATATTCATCAGGGACCTGGATGAGGCAACAGAGTGCACTGTCAGCAAGTTTGCTGACTACCTGAAAATGGGAGGAGTGGCTGACACAGCAGAGCTGTGCTGCCATTCAGAGACCTGGACAGGCTGGAGAGTTGGGCAGGGAGAAATTTAATGAAACACAACAAGGGCGAGTGTAGAGTCTGGCATCTGGGAAAGAATAACCCCAGGTACCAGTATAGGTTGGGGACTGACCTGTTGGAAAGCAGCGTATGGGAAAAGGACCTGGGGGTCCTGGTGGACAGCCGGGTGACCACGAGCCAGCAATGGGCCCTTGTGGCCAAGAAGGCCAATGGCATCCTGGGGTGGATGAGAAGGGTTGTGGTTAGTAGGTCGAGAGAGGTTCTCCTCCCCCTCCACTCTGCCCTGGTCAGGCTGCATCTGGAATATTGTGTCCAGTTCTGGGCCTCTCAGTTCAAGAAGGACAGGGAACTGCTCAGAAGAGTCCAGTGCAGAGCCACAAAGGTAATTAAGGGATTGGAACCTCTCCCTTATGAGCAAAGGCTGAGGGAGCTGGGTCTCTTTAGCTTGAAGGAGACTGAGGGGTGACCTCATTAATGTTTACAAATATGTAAAGGGTGAGTGTGAGGAGGATGGAGCCAGGCTCTTCTCAGTGATGTCCAATGATAGGACAAGGGGCAATGACAGGAGGTTGTTAACACAGGAGGTTCCATGTAAACATAAGGAGAAACTTTATGGTAACAGTGACAACACTGGAACAGGTTGCCCAGAGATACTGTGGAGTCTCCTTCTGTGGAGACATTTAAAACCCTCCTGGACACATTCCTATGTGACCTGCTCTACATGGTCCTGCTCTAGCAGGGGGGTTGGACTAGATGATCTTTTGAGGTTCCTTCCAATCCTTAACATTCTGTGATTCTATGTTGCTGCTTTTGCTCATTACATGAGTTTAACAGACATTTTCAAATACCCATTCTCTTGGTTTTTTACTGGTAAGGTGGGGGGAAGAAATGCATATATTTTAATTTTATCTATTTCTATAAGCTAGCTGAAATGCTAGAGATTTTTCATTGTTATCTGCATGACCAAACAGGAAGAAGTAATTACATTTATTTTATATGTAGTTTGGTAAACTTCCTTATTATAGATGAGAAAATAAGCCTAAAACTAAGGACAAATTTTAGAAATAATTTCACAACGAACATGAGATGCACAGATGCAAGTATTTTCTGAAAGCCAAATGCCTCCGATAGCCACAGTTACAATCCCATTAACCACAGTACTAACAAACAATTTTTAAACTAGCAAAACATTAACAATTCACATATTATGTAACATACCTCAAAATGTTGATCAATTAGTTCAAAATATTCTTGCAGGGGAATTGAACCAGAAAAGGTACAAACAAATTCTTCACAGTTTTGCTTCTTGAAATGTTCTTCAAGTCGAAGCGTGAGCTCTTTTGTTATCAGCCAAAGGTCTTCTAACTGATCACTCTGGATCCTGTATCGTTCTTTGGAAACAGGAATGAATACATGACTAATAAATACACTATATAACATGATTTAGATAACACTCAAGTTTAACTTGCTAACTGCATCCAAAGTCTGTATGAGGTTTTTCTAAGAGATACATGTTCACCAGTGTTAAAGAAATACTTATATAATTTATTGATGTCATTCCTCTTTTATCTTAACTTAAACAGGCAATTTTGTAGCACAAAATGAAAGTATTTATTGTTTCCTCCTACTCTATAATATGGACCTGTTCGTGAAGAACAAAAAGCTATTAAGAATCACCATAATGAGGAAACAAGAATTATTATACAACATCAAGTCATAACAGGCTGTCTGCAATTCTCTGTCATAACACAGCCTTAGTGAGCTCTCTTAGGGTTAGAAGCAGAATCGGGTTCAATTCACTGTGGACCATGCACAGCAACCTAAGCATCTGATAACAGCAGTAACAAATTAATTCCAATCCACCTAAAAATCATGAATGTCTTCCGGAAATTAGATAATACACTCAATATAATTTTTTATTTTATCTCAACTTCCTAGAATATCTTCTAGTAGGAGAAGTATTACTCTAACTAGTCATATACATACATAGTACTATGCTCCACTGTAGATACAGCTGGTATTAGTGGGAATGGGACTTTCATCCATCTAAACACTATGGCTCTGTAAAAATGGCTTAGTGTAGAAACTGGAGTGTTAATATGAAATGGAATGAAAAAATAAATCCTTTTAGACAGTGTTATCTGCCTAAGCAAATTCATTTCACTTATCACATTTTAGTGAATTTGAAATGCTCCAAGCTAGTGGGATGTGATTTCATTCCTGTTGTTTCTAGTCCACATTTGTATAACCCTTTCCTCTTCAGTTTTGAAATATGAATTAACTGAATGCTGAGAGGAAAACATCATGCAAAATCACAGCAGCATTTTTTTTTTTTCCCAGATAAACACTTTCAAACAACAGCTCCTTATTTCTTTCCATTACTCATCTACAAATACTTTATCCAAAAGGATAGAAAGGGAACAACGAGGAGAAAGAGCTGCTGGGGTTCCTGCTTTTTTTTCCCTTGTTAACAAGGTCCACAGTAGACCAAATTAATCAGAATTCAAGTTCTACATTTGAATGCACTTATTTAAAATTTTCTCAACATTAGTAATTCAAGATTGTTTGACATTACCACTGGCATCATTCCCAGGATACATATTTCACTGAATAGAGAATCACAAATTCTATTTACAGTGCAACAGGAAAGAAGCAAGTTTTATTTAAACACATGCCTGTTAAAGCAAAGAACACCATCTGCTGAAGATAACATTCAACCTAATATCCATTTTTTAAACACTCAAAATGTAATGGCTGGACTTAGTTGGATGTCTTTTGCCTTAAGTATTTTTTTTTCTTAAGGGAAATTACCTCAGATGTTTTCAGGCCAAATCAACAGTCATCCCATTTATAATTGACATATCTAATACATTAATGGGTTAAAGTGGATAAAACTTATTTCTTCCAAAATGCATATTTAGTTTGCATATGTTGTTCCTTAGTCAATACAAACACAATCTATTTTTACCATGGCCCAAGTAGAGAGCATTGCAGTCATTTGCTTCACATGATCTTCCAGCTCTCAGAAAGACAAATGAGATTTAGAAACTATGAAACCAAGAATCTTTAGTTGTACATGCTTTAAACAGAAATACAATGGAAAAGCTAAAGAAATAGCCATGCTTCTGTTCATCCTGTGCTTTTATAATAGTTAACCAACCCCTGCTATGTTTTTTGTTAAAATAAGCTCTGTTACAGAAAATTACAATAGAGGTTACAGAAAATTCTCAAACAGAAAAGCAGGAGACTGAGGAACACCAGTAGGCACACAGGTCACAAAAGACTTTTCAACACAACAGGCTGCCCAACCAGCACATCCCGCTGTAAGAACGACTGCCCTGCCGGTAGGTTATCTGAAGGAGGTCTAGAAGAGTCAGTTCAGATGTCAGCTAGGAAGCCCACACGAGCAGAACACATACAGCCTCAATTAGCAGTCAAGCATTCTTTATATAATTTAAAAAAATGAATCAGCAGAAAAACCTTCTTTTTAATATGTATTAACTGCCAAAAGGAACTTCAGGCTGGGCTTCTCTGCAGTCCTTTTGACAGGCTCAAGCACCATCTTCAATTACTACACTGTTTAAAATGGATTAGCTAATAAAATGAAACACAAATGTGAACACAAATGTTTGCAGCTTCAGCAGTGAACCCAACTGAACCTGAAGAATTTCATTCCCACATGCAGTTCTTCCTATTCAGAATTTAAGGTCCATTTGATTAGGGATATGGAAAAAGAGGTCCTCTTCCATTGTTCAAGATGTTCCCTTCTTTGATGGGAAAGCAGAAATAAGGACCGATGGGTCCCAATGAACTTTTTACTTGTCTGAAACACCACTACTTATCACTATTTATGTACACATGCAATTTTCTGGTTTTAAGAACATTTCCCCAGTGATGCTTCACAAGCACTTTTGCAAAGTATAAACTCGGTGTGGAATTACACAGCAGAATAAGGACCTCCCAAATAATACATAATTTAGTCTTCATTTATTAGCTCCGTAGAAGATCTGTCCACTCAAGCACAATCATTTTAGTATCGTGAAATTCTACGAAACAGTGCTTTTGTATTCTGGATATCCTGTATTCATAAAAATCATCAGAGTTATGCCTGAGGATCAGAACTTTTACAATTAATTTCTTTTTTTAAATATATTTTACTTAGGTAACATTTCAAAGAAGCAACTCCTCCAAGAAACTCTGTAACCAACCCAAGCCAATGCATGAAGTGGATGCTGGAAACAGGCTGCTACTATCGAAGGTGGCATCAAACAACTCCCTTGTTTTCTAAAGCAAGGATTCCCAGACAAGAAATGAGTAGTCACAATAAGAGAAGTCACAATAAGAAGTAGTCACAAGAAGAGAAACAGGTATTTTGAATGTCTTTTGTGAAGCAAACTGCACAAGTCGAGCAGTGTGGGAAAGTTTATAGTAAGCCTGCAAGCATCACTCCTAGCTAGTGAATAAACAAACCTGAGAGCAGAAGCTTTAGGGTTTGGGGTAGAGAAATTAAAAGTTATAGCCTCACTAGAAACTAAAATAAATTTATTACATAGACACAAATTTGTCCCTCACAGCATCAGATTTAGCAACTATGCAAAACAAAGTCCAAATGGAAGATTTAAATTGCAATACACAAAAAACAGTTATTTATAAATCCTTTCAATTCTTCAGTTTTTAGAAAAGATCCTGGTATGTCTAGTTAGTTACAACTGTTTAACATCTATTTAAACAAATATTAAAAACAAAATAACAATAATCCAGCATGTAAATAATGTATATACAAATCAATACACATGTATTTAAACCTTTGAAATGTAAAGTGTTTCTTGGTACAATGAAATTTACTCTCCAGATGGTTTCTGTTTTTAACACATTTGATTATATTAGAAAAGATATTAAATATTATCTCATAACTCAGAGCTGACACCACCAATATTTATATAACCCATCATAAACACTGTTTTTGGAAAACAGTGAGGCAGATTATGTTTGTATTGAAAGAATTTCACATCAACAAAGAAGATTCTTGCGTTCTCACTCAAAACAGTTATCAAAGCATTCACACAGTATTCCACTGGATCTCTCTGCAATGTGCAAGGTATTCTTGCTTTTCAGCTTATTGGTCTGCTGTACTACAGACTGTGCTCTGCTGGCATGGGAAATGCTAAGCACAATTGAATTGATTTGATTCCAATGCACATGCCAAGAAAGAGTTTAGCTAATTGAATACTTGACTTATAGAGGACAAGCCCATAAAGTCTCCAAAATTAAGAGAACTACTCATTTTTACAGAGCCCAAACTCACAGGTGGTTAAAACATGATGATATAATTCACCAACAGTCCTATACAAGAGACACCAGAGCAGGAAAGAGCATATCTGCATGTCTGCTCATACGTTCAGTAAACATAAGAGGGAGGATACTGATTCCATAATCCTATACTTAAAAAAGATATACAGGCATCTACATTTAGAGATGGGCATTTACTTGGATGTAGAAAAGTAAGTAAGGTCTGATGTGTAATTGAAGTCAAGGACTTTCAGTAAGTCATTGGAGAGATAGAAACCTGCTGCTTAATTGCTTTCAAAAACTTCCAAAGACTGGGATTGCAATACCTTAGAGGAAAGGAGGGTTTTTTCCATTATCATTGCAGTATTAATAGAAACATTGCTAAAACTTCAGAAAACCCAGTTTCTTCAGAGAATTCTCACTGTAGTATTTTGAGTTATTTTTTGTCATAAAATTCTGTGCCTTCCCTATCAACACAGATACTTGAGGGGGGATAAGAAACATTCCTCTAACACTTTGAAACTCCTGTGTTCATTTTCACACAGATCCTTCTTTGTATGATGAACATTCTCATTTTGTACAGGCATTAATTGGTGATTAGGCCTCTCTTACATTAATACTAATAGCACTTACGTGATGTTTTTGAAGCAAGAAGAGTAGTTTTTGAACCGTTTAAAAACTGAAATCCCAGAACATTTGCCTGGTCATCCTCAGACAGATCAACAAAGTCTGCAAGGGAAAGTTAAATACAGTTTTCTATAGTTAGACACTAGTATTCAACTAAGGTCAAGCCATAGCCAGGACCATATCAACCTCTGTCTTCCCTAAATTGTTTCTGCAATCTGCATGAGACTGCTCCCCTTCTCAGGGCTAAGTACAGACCCTTCAGCAGTAGTTCCATATTCCCTCCCCTCCCTTCATTCACTGGTGGAAGCTGAGCCACACACTCTTGTTCTTCCCCAGCCTGGAAAAAACAAACATTGCTCAGAGGTTCAGTCTTTATCATCTAAAAAGAACTGTGATTAGTACACAGCCCAAAGACTATCAACCTTTTACCAGATGCAAGGCCACCTTTAATTCATATATTTATGCAAAAATTATGTGGGAATTATCATGAAAATGTTTAAGCATACTCTTTTCAGCTTTCAGCACAGAGCACAACATCTACCTTGCTACAACTAGCTACTCTGCAAATTCCATGCATGCCCACCTTTCTTTTCACTTATGTAGTGGTTCAAACCAGGTGTAAAGCCTCAATTTTAGAGTACCATATTTTCAAAACTACTCCATGTCACCTCTCCTCCCAACCTTCCCCTAAAAATAAGGCAGAACATGGAGCAGAAGACATACAATTTTTATTGAATACACCAAGAATCCAAAGCTCCTTCACAGACCACATCAGAAAGCAAGCTTCCCTCCCACCCCCACCTCATTGAGAATGGAATAAACAGAAATCAGAAGATTTTACTATCTTATTCTGGAACACATTAGGCCTACACTTAGTGTTATATTTTCAACAATGCATCCCTAGGTTAAAAAAAAATACAGTGCTCTATTTTGAAAATGTTCTTGCTTAACCATAATGGAAGCCTGTGATTAAAAAGCCAAAATGTAGACCTTTGAAAAAGAGTTTGTTTCAATAACTTTTACACAGCACACCTATTTAAGAGAAGAGTTATATATACACCTTCAAAGTTAAGAAAATCACGCTACCAAAACACCCAATTATGCTTACTCACTGCTCTCAGACAAATATATTATAAGCTTTTCAGAGAGAGATGTAGGTCCACCTGAAAAATATCACATTGATGTTGCTTGCCCATACAGCACTTAGAAAACTGTTCCAGAACCTGAGTCCTCTGAAGTTCAGAAACAATCACTGACAGACTGGACTTAATCACAATCACTTTATAAGACCTGTCTATTCATTTCTTCTTGTGATAATATGGTCATCCAGGTCCATGATACACCCACAAAATACTTACTGAAGGCAACTGTAGTCCCTTTTTTTGCCTGTGCATTATTAAGATAAGTCACTTTCTTTTAATTATTTTCAAATCTTCAGCTAGCATTCATCATCCTTTTCTACACTTTCGAGTTTGAATGATTTTTTTATTTAATATCAGCAACCAGCACTCAGTGTGCCAGTGCACATAATATCATACTAGTTTGCTGCATGGAAACATTTTATCTAATGCATTCTCAGTTCTTCTTTGTTTGCTTATGATTATATGATATTGTACTACGGAGTATTCCTGTGGTACCTTCCTCCTCCTCCTCTATCTCTTCCAAATTATAAGCACATAATTACAGCAGAAATGGTTTTCATAACATTACACTTTATAGTACTCAATTTCATTCTTCTTTTTCCACTCCTAAATGGCACCTAATTCCTTATGCATACGATTTTAATATTCCCCTGAATATAAAATGCAGCTCGGTTTGCACATCAGGCAGCATTGCTAAGCACAAGTCTTCTTTTTGGCTGAAGAAGTCTAATGAAGTTATTAAATATCAGCTTCAGAACGATATATCAAGAACTCCACAAATCTTCCTTCAATGCAACTACAGCCCTTACATGCAGCATTTACCACCTGGGCTTTGCCCTGCTTGGCATCTTTTAAATGACTGTTGACGTTCTCCCCTTTACAACGTCACTGATGCAAAGTAAACTCACTGTCTGGATACATAAATATTAGACCAATATCACGCCCACTGTGAAAAGATATCTGCAGTTTTACCAGACACATGTACTTGCCCAGGTGGATTATTATAGAAATATTATGCCATCATTTCTTTTAAAATATACTTTTTAAACATTCTAATGTTAGCTTTATTAGTTACTCCATTACTTTAGAGATAAAATCCCTGCTGGATTTCCTAACACATTTCCTATCAGAGACATATCTTAAAACCTACCTGGAAAAATGGTGAGAAAACTGATGGGGGGTTTATTGGTATCAATAGTTAGCTTGTGGTTTGCTGCTTTTGAAGGGTGAGATGGAGAGCAAATTAAGCGTAAAGGCAGCCTGAAGTTACACTGTGCAACTTTTGTTATTCCTAAAAGGAAAGAACACAGATTCATCTTTCATATCCATATTCTGAATACAAGACACTTCATTCTGCTGTCTTGAAAAAGGCATAACATGACATTTTCAGTGCAATTAAGGAATGCATGAAAACAAAATCTGTGAAAGTCTCCATTTTTGTTAAATTTCCCACCTAATTTTAAATGTGATTACTTTTAATTACCTTTTGAAGTGAACATTTTCAACTGAATGGGAAAGCAAAAAGCATTAGCCAAATCCACTGCACATCTGGATTGATACCAATTAACATACAATGACAACAAACCTTTTATTTGATCCTCCAGAGAAACAGTTCTACTTTAACACAGAGGACAGCTGTGTCATGATGACAGCGACTCCTGATGCTTCCAAGACAAAACTGAAGCATGTACCTTTTCATAGGAATATCATAAACTAAATCCTAAGAACACGTTTACTCTTTCTTATACTCTTCAATAATATTTATGCACCTTCAAGCTTCATATCATCCATCAGAGGTTTGTCACTTAGAAAAACTGTATGCAACAGAGATTATTACTCAGAGGTATAGTAAACTATCTTTCAACTCATCGCATCATAACAAAACTGTAAAACAAAGTGGTTCCACCTTTGAAATTGGAGTCTAACATCATGCAATTTTATCAGAATGGTGCAAGAGAAACAAGGCAGTTTTAACTCTAACCTCTAGAAAACCCATTCATTAGCATGTGTCAAAATTTTACTCAAATATAAATATTGTTTAAAATTGCTGGCAGAACAATTGCCTGGTGTGTTCTATCTGAAAGGTAAAAGTGCTAGTTGCTACAAAATAGGGAGTTCTTGCTCTTTTGGGCAGTCAGATTATGCTTTTGTTGATGCTGATTTTTTGATGAAGCAGACAGCATGGAAACCTTGTTTTGTTTGGATACATATATCACTATAGGCATCAATATTCATCTCATTGAAATTAGTATTAATATCACTCATTCTCTCCCAAATAACCCATGAAACTCATATAAATCCATACACTCAACTTTCATTTAACAAAATACATTTTAGAGAGAATTAAGTTGCCATCATGGATTATATGGAGATAGAAAAGTCATGAAACTGATAGCTACACAGAGGTTGTCAGTCATGTAAGCTTAGCAGGTTTCTATAAAAAGAGCTCAACCAGTCATCCAAGAAACCCTTCTTGCTTGTTTGCTGCTTTGTGGATCTCTTGCAATGAAAAATTATTTCTAACACTTGCCTCAAGGGAAAAATGTTACTAAAAGTTTCAGATTTATCCCTTTGGTTGTCAATTCATAAGCTCTTTTGGCTGACCGATGATGCCTCAAAGTAATGATTCTGCAGCAGCTTGTAAAAAACAAAATCAGTGAAAAACAAATAGAAAGCTTAAGATACGTCATCAAAACTAAGATATCCCTTGGCTCCAGGGAAAATTCCTGAAAAAATACATGACAATAAACCCATGACCTTTCAGAATGATTCACAACTGCATCTTTATAATTCCATAAGAAAATTAATTTTTTTTTATGACAACATAAAAACATCTTACTATTGAACTCGGGCACGGATGGAGACTTACCAACAGGAAAAAGTTAGTGACAAAATAAGCCAAAAATATTTTGAAATATTTTTATTTTGAACAAGATGTTTTTTCTTCTTGTTTCAAACCAGCAATTCCTAGGTAGGCTTCTCTTAGTCTGCCTCATGATAAACAGAATTTTTCAATATTTCAGACAAAGGTCAAATCAAAACTAAATCACAAAGCATCTGGCTTTGGGAAGGGACTGGGGAGATTACTAGCTGTTGAGTCCAAAGCAACTTTATACAAGAAAACTAAAAAAAAGCTACAACAAAATTTATCACTAGAGTAAAAACTCTTGCTGGGAAATGCTTTCAGAACATTTCTGAATATTAAATGGTAGAAAAGCAACAAAGCAGTAGCAAAGCATAGGAGTCAGAACTCCCTCAATCCTTTGGTGTTACATCTAGTAATACATCCCACTTCATCTACAGTTGATACATTGCACGATACACAATTTTAGCACTGTAATAGTGAAAAAAGTGGAAAAAGAAAAATCAGATTCTCTTCAAATCCGAAACACAAGACAAATTTTGTAACATTATCACAGAAGTAACTACTAAAGGCATACCACACAGCTGATAAAGGCTACATGCACTGTAGTTACAATTTCAGTTGAAATTACTCGTGCATTCATCTGAATTACATTTGAAACATAATGATGTACATGATAAAAACATTAAACCTCAGATCTTTAGTTTAGGATGTTAAATATTCAGAGAACTAAAGTTTTTTTCTGGTGTTGATGACCCTGAATTTAATTGGTCCAGTGCACCTCACAGTAAACCAAATGAATTTTGTCCCAGGTAATTCTACCAAGTTTTCCGTGCTCCAGAATATTCTCTCCAATATCAGCTTTTTATCTTGAGGAGAAATTTCTTAAAACAAAATCCAAATCTTCATTTTTAGAATGCTACCCTGTCAAATTATATACAGTTATTTTTATATAGTTTATTTATATATTTACTCTACTTTTAAAATTACTTTTAATACCAGAAATCTGTCACACACTGATAGCTGCCCTTGCCAAGAGGAGTATTTTACTGAGATGGTTTAGGCAGTTATTTCCGTTTATTCCACAATCACAGTTAAATTCTGTACTGCTTCTACTCTCAGGTAGAAAGCCACCTTTTAGCATTGAATAAGATGTTTCCAATAGAAATTGGAATGAAGAGATATTAAGTGATATCACTCTCAGCCCTACTCAGTACAAATTGCCACAGCATTAGCTACAAATCCTTAAGTTATTTCAGTTGCACCAAAAAGCTATAATTTAGTTGAAACTTGAAAAAATAGCTAAAAATACAGTAAAGAATGAACATACAATTGTTTTTCCCATTGCCAATCTCAATGCACAAGACACATATTTGGCAAAATTCCTATGTTACATAGGAGAAAGTGCAATATACTCACAAAATGTCTTTATTATTTTCTATTTTCCCCATGGGTAATTGTCTCCATATATCTAAGCTGCATTTACTTGCAATTTTCTCAAATATTTATGCTTTCACAGGATCAAAGAAAGGATAACAGGGATTTATAGAAATAACTCATGCAACCATTCAAACTTCTGCAACTCACTCACCTTCAGGATTGAGGTCTACCGTAGAACCAACAATGGGACAAAAGAAAAAAAAGACTATTTAGGATGCTACTGAGGTAAGAAAAAAAGGAAATGTAGTAACAGGTTTTAAAGAATTTAAGCCACATTTGTTAAGTAGACAATACATAAAGATGTAACACTAGCCCAAAACCAGACATGAACCCACATTCATAAATACTGTAATCCCATCCAACTGAGCGATAACAACCTTCAGCTGTATAAATCCCACTCAAGACTGATATGGCCACAAACATGGATATATTGGGAAAAAAAAAAAAAAGAGGAAAATGTCTCTATTCAGATAAAGTGAAGTCACAAAGGCACTTCGTTTTTGTTTACTGATTGCCTTGTACAAATAACACTAGTATTTAATGGAATAGAATTATCCCATTTTTATAATTTAAATGAGTATCCAAATATTAAGCAAGATCTTAATTATGCTCCTTTGTTTACAAGTCTTCCAAATTCTATCATTAAAGGTAAGGTTTTAAAATTTATTCTTCAGTTCCCCAATTCTGTTAATGTCATGTCTTCTGGAATTTCTTTTGAATTGCATATACACAAACATGCTTAAGATACAAGACTTCTTTACTTCCCTAGCCAAGGGATTATTATTAGGCTTGCAAAATCCAGCCTAATATCTAAATTACAAGCATAAGTTGAACTAGTATCACCTGAGAGGAGAAAATACATTCATCTGCCAGTGACAAATATCCTTTAAGTTTGATACTCTGGTCTTGCAAAGCAAAATCACAGAAGCAGAACTAGCAAAACAAAAAGCAAGCTCTCAAAATCAGAGGATCCAAGATACTCAAATATGTATTACCCATACCACAAAACCTGCCTAAAACCACATCACTTGGCTGACACTTATGACAGTACAGCATCTCATGCACAATAGAGAGGGACTAAGTCATACCACCTGTTTGTGCAGGCTCTCAGGAAAGAGGGAGGATCATTTTGTCCCATGCTCTGCACAGATCTGCAACCCTTGTCTAAAGAGGCTAAGACCACGTTCTTTAAAAGCATGAGTTTGTTTTGTATAGAAATAAACATTTAAATCATCACACAGCCTAGACTATCATCATAAACACAAGCATTTGCTTTGCCTCACTTGAAGTGGTAACTAAAAGTGTCTATGTAGAAGGTACTCAAGACTACCACCCTTTCACAGAAGCCCTAATTCCATGTGTATTTCTTGATGCCAGTCTACTCCATGTCATCCTTCCCTTTCAACTGGCATAGGTCTGTTTCCACAGTGAAGTAATTCAGCAAATCTGTCTGACACACCTTGATTGTGTGAGCACAACAGGGGAGGATGTGCAGGAGCAAAGCTAAGCAGTGAAAAGTGAAGAACAGACAACTTTAACTGGTTTATACTGCATTGAACTTAACATGGAAGCTCTGACTAAATACAGTTTCTCAGTAGCCTGACACATTCACAAGGCTGTGTGTAGAAAACTAAGTGACTCTTCAGTTGTAGCATGGTAAATTTACATATTCTAGGGTCATGACATGATGGTATTACAGATGACTTTGTTTCTCTTCCTTTGGGTTATTTGTTTAGAATGAGTATGTTCAACTGCTAAAAGGGAAATGAGGAATAATGACTCCCAATGCTCATTCAGATCTGCTCCTCTGTGGGGAGGCAGTTAGTGTCACATTTGTTGGTATTCAGCCCAGAAGGCTGAATAGTCATAAAGATGTAATTAACTTCCCACTCCAAGAAATGGTCCCTTAAAGAGCAGAAGTAAATTGATAGCAAAGGGTGGGAAAACTTGTACATCTGCTTCCCAAGCCATAAGCATATCATTTTACCTTTATAAGGCCAGTTACATAACTTAATGATGTTACATAAAGTGTTAATTAAAACTGAAAACTAGACTCTGATACAGATAATTTCTTTAATTACTACTGCCTTCAATATATTTCAAAAGAAAATATATAAGAAATACATAAAGAAAAGCAGCTCAAAAAAAGCAAATAGACTTGAAATCTCCAGCAGTTCACCTGTTGGTGTACTATATGAAACAACACAATCTCCTTCCAGTTCTGATGGAGAACAATTTCCCTTCAAAAAGACAGACAGGACCACAGTTTCAGATGAATCTGGTTCTGAAAAAAAAAATAAAATTAAATCAAGTAATAGGAATGTTGAAATGAAAGCAACATATTTTCTAGTACTTAGGGAAATACTCTATGAAATTACGATAACAGTTCTCATCAATTCAGTCTTTATCAAATCACTGTAAATGCTTCTTTATTAAATCCATAATTTGTAAAAGACAAACTAATCCCTCCAACTTGTAACTATCTTGAAGCATAACTAATAATACAATTCAGCACACGAAGCACAGAGAATATCTTCAGCTCCACTTTGTCTTCAAGGCAATACCACCTGCAGCCTTACCAGCAGAGCTGGAAAATGGACAGAACCAGCAAATAGTTGATGCTATGTGGGGAACATATGCTCGACCATCCACAGGTAAACAAGCTTCCTGTTCCTGATTTTAGGGGTCCATACCTTTCAAACATCTTTAGAAAAAATAACCACAGCTGTAACGGTACTCTAATGGTTTACCTAAATCATCAAAGATGAACTGGTCACAGGTCACAGCTAACGGAGCTTGTACACACACCACCAGATTTGGTTTCTGCACAGTCACTCTGCTCTGGATGGTTATCTAAATCAAGCGACGTACAGAAGAACTTAAAGGAAGCAACAAATAATCTCTATATAGCACAAAACAAATGTAATCAGCAAAAAGATATGAAAGATCTGCAAAGGGCAATTCAATGACAACGTTTAAGAACTTCAAATTTCAACTTCAAAACCAGTATTTCCCTTTTACAATTCCTATTTACTTGCAACCCATAATGGAACAATTAACTTGAAAGGCTACAAAAAAAAAAACTTCATTGTTTGAGTAAGCAAACATTTATTCCCTCCGAAAAGTGATGGAAAAATTATTCTTATAACTTAAAAACCAGCTTAATTTCATCCTAATAATGTTTTTTTGTCTCCTTCTTGATAAGCCTATCAGAAATAAAACTCCAATCACTTCTGACTTCAGCAGAAGGCTTGCTACAATGATGCCTTAACATACTAAAGAGAAAAGGTATTAAGTACACACTGCATTTCCAATTTTAGTTAATTTCATGATCTAAGGGCAATAAACAGAAAGTGACAGATTTGTTGAAGTTTGCCGCCACTATTTGAATGATACTGTTTAAGTTAGGCACAGTACCTTTACTGTGACTGATGGTACTGCCTCTGCTTTTACCTCACTGTCAATGGCTTGCTGTGAAGAAAAAGATGAGAACACAGTAAATTCAATATTACACATGACTGAGTGAATACAGTGAATGCAATATTATTTCCTACCATCAACTCGGTAAACAGGGAATTAACGGTAAATTACTTATCATTCCTCTGACAGCTTAAAATACACAAAATATATGTCTGAGTTCCCTCTGAAAACCTAAAGCCTCTGTTTGAAATTGCCTGAAGAAAGCACAGCAAAAGGTCATGAATGTTGTGTATATAAGAAACTAATGCACTCTGATGTATATATGAATATTTGAAACTGCTTTGTTTGGCACACTACTTCTTACTGCATATTTATTTAAATTCTGGAAATACTTTCTCTTATTCAGTAGGGAAAGGTGACTTCCAATCTGCCAATATATTATATATACACCATAGGATGTACTATAAAACCATCACACACTATCTTATAATCAGAAATATATTTTGAACTTCAAAAGCAGTCATCTCAATACTTCTGCAAATTTCTATTTCAATAGGCAATTCCATCTAAATAAAAATTTATCTTGACCTTGCAGTCTATATAATATTTTATGCTTATATTTAATTTTGCAATGGGTCAGTCACTACAGCCTAAGAAAACGTTCCTGTTTGCTTAAACGATTTTGTTTGGAAAAAACACTTCACTTCTGCTACACTACCAAATTACTAACTTGAACTCATACTTTCTCATGGTAAGAGTAAATTAAGAACAATCTGATGTCCTCTACCCGCTCTCCTTTCCATCCCAATATGACAGTGTAAAAGGTCTACTACATCTGCAAAGTTCCTAAGTCAGGAAGCTTGTAGGCTCTGGGTTCTATAAATAGGACTTTCATTTGTACATTGTGTATCTTTTTCAGATAAAAAATAGCTGCTTTCATACTGGCCTGTCACACCCACAGTCTCTGGTGACAAGCAACAGCACGGACACAAAATGATTGCCCCTTGCCATATGCAGCTTTCAGGAACCAGCTGGACCTTCTGGATCAGAGGCCATACATGGGAGGTGCTGCTGAAGAACCAGAATGGACCTCCACTTGCTTATCTAATCCATTTTAATACATCTATATCCTCTTTGCTTTCATCACAAACATCACAATGTCAATCTTTTCACCAGTGCAGAAGTAGTATCTGCAAGCTGTAGTTTCCCAGGTCACTGCAGAAGCCCTCAGACTGTCCTCATATTTGCTGTATCCTCCCCATAAGTATTCTATCAGATTTTTCCCTTCTAGATGGCCACAGAAGGAAGTCCCACAAAAGCCTAACATACAGGAATCTGTGATATACAAACAGCCTTGGGACAGAAAGATTCAAGGTTGTAATTTGATATATTGAGTTACTATATACAAAAGAGACCATTTGCATCTGGAAGGTTGAGCAAATGAGCACAGCAGCATTAGTGCATTCTATGGACCTAACAGTTGAATTTGAATTAATGTTTATAAACTACTTATGTGTACAAGATGACTAAAGTAATTATAATGCAACACTAGAGAATATTCAAACATGCCTAGCCAAAGAAAGCTTATTTCTTACAATGCATCTTTGAGTGCTTTGTGGACTCTATCTTTAAAAGATAGAGATTGACACTTCTACTTTTCCCCTGTATTAACTCCTCATCATTACAAATTCTCACCACTAAAAAGTTACTCCAAATCCTAAGGTCTTATTCACTTACTTTTGCTTAGCTAAGAATATAATGGTCCCCAGACAGAAAATACTAAATAATATTATTAAGTTAAAAATAAATTTTAAAAGTGCATTTTAATGAATGGAAAACTAGAGGCAACGGAGAAGCTCAGTCCCGCAAATCTGTTGTAATCACTATCCAAGATCAATCATTATTTACTCATAACTAAAAACAACATTCTCAGAGGAATTCCCTTTATATAAAAGGCACGTACAGATTCAGCATCCAGATCAGGCGAAACTTCTGCTGTCACAATTAGATCTCTGTGTTTTTCAGAGTTGGGCAAAGTATCTGAAAGAAAAAGTAAATCATCTGTCCTTTAACAAACATGCAGCTATGTTTCTAAAAACAATGCTATTTCAGCAGCAGCAAGTTTAAGACTTAGATCATAACAACTACGAATGTAAAGGAAAAAAATTAACAATGCATATGCTTTTTGACAAGGGAACCTTCTCAGTTTTCTAAGATTTCTACAGACAACCTAAACCTGGATCTTATTCTGATTTCTGTATGAAAAAGGATTAACATGCATTCTAAGAGATTTTTACACCTACCATCCATGATCTTCAGAGACTAAGGACTTTTAACTTTTGTCCTCATATGCCTCTACTAATACTAACCCACCTCTAATAAACAACTATCTCCAGAACACACACTGTGCATCCCATGGCACTTTCATCTGAGTAATCTGACAATGAATGTTAGACATAGAAAGATTCTGTGCCTGACAGTATAAAAATGAAAACAGATTTCAGAAATTCCTCTACATAAGAGCATATATAGAAGTTTTATGTATAGAACATTTTATGGGCCTTGGTTACAATACATTACCTGATAATTCCCAGGACTGTCAGCGTACCAGTTAACAGTCCTGGAGATGAAGTTTTAGTCGAGTCGAACTCATTTATAACCATAATATAAAAACTTATGAAGGTTTATGTATGTAAAAAAAGTGTAAAGATTAAAAACTAGGCACTTAAATACCATAAGGAATTATGTAATCTCCTCTTAAGAGTCCAGAAGTCCTGCTCTAAGTTATTTGCATTTTTCTGAAAAGCACTTTTATTTCTTAATACTAAATGTATTGGAAAAAGAAAAACCCAAACGGGAAATATATAGTTTCTAAAGTAACAAGCAGCACATACTTAATGTAAAGGGGAAATTAACATCTTGATACATAAATCATGTAAGAATTTTCTGCCACACAAGTGTCCTGAAAATGACCCAGAACAAGCAGACAGCACATTATCTCTTTCTAACAAGAGGGTCAAGGGGAAAAATTTTTATCAAGATAGAAACTAAGGGGGGTTTGTCTCGTGTGCAGAGAAAATGCTTCCCTTTACTACAAGGAAAAAAAGCAAAACCAAAACATGTTCCTCCAGTACTACCTGCCAAAGAATTCCAGGGCCGTTTCACACTGCCACAACTGCACATGACTGGTTCTGCCAGTCACACACAGCTCAGCATAATCCATTCCACTTGTACAGAGAAGCAAATAATTCTTTTCTATACTTTCTTAACCATTTCTATTCAGGCTGGTTTTTCAAGCAAACTATGATGTAACTTATGTCATGCAGTCCTTTTTCTATTATAAACAGGCCAGAGATTACATACAACAACCTAAGTTTACACTCAAGTATCAGCTCTTTTACTATTAAACTGAGCCAAAGCACCTCTGTTTAATCGCTTGTGTCATCCAGACTGCTGCAGTAACATTAGATTTAAGTTAGTGTAGCAGTTAAGATTTTAAAATATTTCACCAGTTTATACTGCAAATCCTTATTCTTCGAAACGTATAAAACAGCTTAAGTTCAACAATTTAATGGTCAGCACTGGAGAGAAATACAAGACATTTATGGAAATAACTACTCTTAAGTTTGGGGGTTTTTTATATGATGGCCTAATTCTAAATATCGTCCATATTTGGAAGTCAAAATGAAGCTAGGAATAATTATTCCCATATAAGGGAAGATATTCTCAAATCAACACAAGCTCTTACTGCACAAATGTGGATCTCAAAGACAGACAAGTCAATGGCTCATTTAAAGATCATGCTTTGGAATGACCAATTTGACCAGTTATGACCAATGTTCAACAGTGTTTTGTATACAACCAGACATGATTAGCAGTTGTTTTAAGATTTAGCAAAAGCTCTGAGAAAAAAGCCAAACCATTCAAAACTGAAAAGCATTCTTCAAAGTAAAATGTTGTATTGTACAAAAGGTTCTCTCCAGTTTTACTTCCAGTTAAAGCCAAAAACAACATCATAAGAGCATCAATAAAAACTCATCTGAAAACACCATTGCAACATGTTTAGATCAGTTTAGAAAGACTGAGAAAGGAAACAAAATGAAAAGGAAGAAAGAATGGGGAACTGCTTAACAATATTTACAGTAAACTTGTCAATCATATAATGAGTTATTAGAAACTCTCTGTATATCTCTCTGTATATCTTCCACACAATATATTAAAACAAACAGAAGTTGACTCACTTCAAAAGGATTTATTCCCTTCAGCATGCTTCTCTTTCCTTTGGCTATCACAGCCTGACAAAATTGTCAAATACTCATAAAGATGGGTTGCGGTAAAAATCAAATTTACCCAGTAAAACACAATCAAATTTACCCATATCTATATGCTTAAATAACCAATTACTGGAATTGTAAAATTAAAATACATAAATATTAGTCTATTACAATAATGAACAAAGTTATATGCAATTAAGAGAAACCTTTGAGTTGCAGAATCAAGATCATGACTGCAGATAAATAATTTGTTATTTTCCGTGGATTTCAGTTGTGAGCTTTTTCACTCTTTCACACAAAGACAAGAATTTCTTTAAAGCATTTTAAGAACATGCTAACTATCATCAGGAGAAGATCTTAATTGGTTCTTTCTATTTGTACAGAATTTTCTTATCTTTTTGTGTAAATTCTCAAGCTTCCAATTCCCTCTGCAAGTCAGATACACAGTTTAAAAACTCAATTATGAAAACACAAGCTTTGAAGGTTCTCTGTAGAAATAACATGCCCTTACTTCAAAATCAATGTAAGTTATCAGCAAAATTAATTCCAGAATTAATAATGATCAATTATTTGGGTTTTGATATCTCTCACTGTGTTCTTCAAATACAATCACTTTTGAAAAGTTAATGCAACATAAAAGTTGTTTTAACAAAGGTCATTCTGTGTTACTTGCATGTATGCTGTAAAACAGAATTTGGCAATAATGTTGCTCTCTCTGAAGCCTAAGTATATTAGACTGTTGCTGTGTCCTTAAGTTTTTCTTGCTCTTTTTCTCTGCATCCTTGAACTAGCAAGAATTACCTGCATCCTGATATAAATATCTTGAATGCTCCAACAGGCGTTATGAAAATACAATGAAAAAACTCTGTATCCAAGGGCTTTACAGTTTAAGACTTTGTTAGTACGTTCTTTTATTAATCCCTAAACTTTTTGAAATACTACATTTCCTGCAGGAACGTAATTATGGTTCATGTATGAAAATAAAACATTTTAAAGTCCCATAAGAAGTCAGGCAGTTAAAAGTACGTACAACTACCGAAAAGGTAGAGGTATACCTTGTGTTTTTGTAGCCTCTCTGATGATCTTCTGAAGCTCTTTCATTTCAGCATCAAGTTCTTCATAGTTTATTTCCCTAGAATCAACCTTAGGAGCCTGGAATAGTGAAGGATCAGTTCCAAGGTAGGAACATTGAAGATGCCCATTATCACTCAGAGTGACTATAACACCCTTCAAGTCTCTGGAAAATAAAAAATAAAGCTTATTAAGGAACAAGGAAGAATCACAGAAGCAGTAACATGGAATTTATACTGATACTACTGTTCCATCTACAAATATAATAGATCTTCCTGTTTTCAATGAGATTCTTTGACCAAGAGGAAATGGCCATATTTATTCTGCAATTCAGATGTGTTCGTTAACATTACTCTTATTGCAATCACACCTAAGAGCCAATCTGTGCTACACAGATCACTGATGACAAACATCACACAAGTATCTACATAGTCAAGAGAGGTAAAGGAAAGGACCAGTACAAACAAGCAGCGTAGATAGTACAGTTCTAACCTTTTTTATTCAGAAATTACTTCTGTTTTTTCAAGTCTGCATATTTCTGTTGGTGTGCAGCAAAAGGAATTAGTGAAATAGAACACCAAGTATGGGTAGGGAAGGGATGCATTAGAAGAAATCACGGATGGATGGAACCTGTTCACAGTGAAGACAGCAGGTGGACTTTGATGGTATCAGTAGCTCCCCATAGCCATTATTTGGCTCTACAGCAAACTGTGCTGTCTTCAAACCCTGTCTGGCTCTCCCTGCAGTATTTTTGCGAAAGGAAGCCACGTGGATCCAGACATTACCCTTGCACTCCTCTGGTTCAATATAAATGAGTGTTTCATTAGCTACATGACAGACTCTTTCTCAGGAACAGTACTTCATTGAACTTACTGCTACAAAAAATCTCATTCATTTTGTACATCTGATCAGATACCATGCAAATGCAAGATTTAGGAAAGTATTTAGATTAGGAGACAACAGGGAGTACTGCCAACATTCTGCTTAACTTCAAGTTTATTCCTAAACAGAAGAGGAACTGAATAAAGAAACAATAGCATAGACATTAACAGCATAAGTTAGGAGAAAGCTAACTTTCATTTTATTTTGTAAAATGCTTACTCTTAATTATAAGCTTGTATTTACATTCATAATCCTCAAGTGACCCATTCATACCAATAATTTGCTCTTATTCCATACTTAGAATATCTTCTAGCTGGCACTGCCCCTTGCATAAAATACAACTGTCATTTATAGCAAAAATAGATCAAATTTTAAGATACAAAAATTGTGATAAGAAAGTCTAATGCACTATCCACTAACTAAACCTATGTAAAGCATTTTATAAATGTACAACCTGTAATTCATAAATAATCTTAAAAAATTCTTCTAACTTACATATGTAGATACCTTTCAAGTGCCTCCTCTATTACAATTCTCATTAACAAACAGGTAGCTATATAAAAAACCAGAATTCCCTGGTTTCCTATGTTGTTATGTAGCATGACTTCAGCACACACAAGATAGGAAACCTCATTCCAAGATTTTCTAGGGTAATAGCAATCAGGAAGGCAAACATGGGTCACAGATTAATTTTGATAATTGATGGTCCAACTGGACAGTCCAAAATGCCTTTTTACAGAATGCAAAGGTTACAATCCTCAGGTTGGTTTCACAACTGCAATCAAATATTCTGGAAAAATTGTTATAACTGAGATCCCCTGAATCCTGTACAGCTGTATTCCAACTGCATACAGAAGTTAAGACCCCACTGGGCACTATACAAATAAGTAGTTGCTGCAGGCCAAGTTTGACCCTTCTTTGTACAGAAAGTAATTTTTGTTCAGTGAATGAAATCAATCTCTACCATGAATGTATGGAAGCTGGGTGGGGTTTTTATTTGGACAACAGGTATCCCCAGTCAGTCTTTGGCTGACGATGGAACATGCAAATCTGAACTGTCTTCCAGAACAGAAGACACATAATACGACTCAAAATAGACTGTTTGCCTGATCTATTATATAAGCTCACCTCAAACAGAAACATTATTCTCTTTTTGGACTACAGTTCCTATTGTCACAGAAAACTACTGCAATTTTTGACGTGTATTAACACTACAAAAACTAAGGAAACTGTAGCCTTTGTGGGTGCCATAAGGCTAGAGATGCCAAGTCTCTCCCAAGAAATACTTTTAAGAAAAGAAAGCAAAAGACTTGATACTGATTTTCACCTTACACACCCAGTGTCACATGGAACAAATACCTTGGGCTAACCCCAAGATCTGTATACAAACAACACAAGGAGACAAGACTATTGTAAATATTTGGACCATAACACAGTCTGCAAACAACACCTTGCTTAACGCCTGCCAAGTGTTTACAAAGAACTTTGCCATACTGCACAGCAAAGTCCCCTAAACAGGGCTATCGTTGAAGCAGATGCTACCACACCACCAAATATACTGCCCCACACTTCGCTATTTAGTTACAGCAAATCGTGAAGTTGCTAAAAATCAAATGAGACAACACAATGATCATGAGCTTGTTCCACAACTGGAGTAAGAAAACCGATACCTGAAAAAAAAGAATTTCCAGTGGCTTTGGAACATAAAATTCCTTTCCTGAGGTTATGAATCTGTTAAGCTAAGAAGCAAAGATCCATGAGGACATCTGAATATAAATCAAAATGCCATGAAGAAATACAGCTACACTGCTAGCAATAAATCTTTTCCAATATACTACCTAAGTATGATACATTCAGCAGTGATTTGTAACTAGTCCTTCCCATGTACCTTTAAGCTGGCAGTCATCTGCAGGTAATCAGTCTATCAAACAAAATCAACTCAAATCAATGAGGTAATTTTCCTATATAAATTATGCTTTTCTCAACTTCTGAGTTTATGTTAGCATTACAGAATGCACATTCAAGAACTCCCCCTTAAAATAAACTCATTTCAAGCAGCTTTCCTGTTAGTCATGACACCCTTTAAGTGTGCACTAGCTCAGACACAACAGCACTTGTTTAAGCAAGCAGCATTTCAAACGACACTTTTCCTTTGCTTCGGTTACTGTTCTGCTGAGTCCTAAGAAGATCGTTCATCTAAATACAGGGAAATTACCATACAAATATTTAAAAAGCCTTTTTAAGTAATCTCTCCTTGTTAAAGCTGTCCATGAATTTGTAAATCAACAGAAACAGTAAGGAAAATATGGGTTGCCAGTTACAATATATGACTTATAATACATTAATTTCTCTGTTGATTGTCAGCCACTCACAACTGCTTTATTTTCCCCAGCTTTTATAACAGTGATTAAAGACAGCAAGAAGAGGGGATCATATTTAGCAGTTTTACAGTAGTTTCCTCACAACTACTCTTCTCATACAATATCCCTGCAAATACCATTACTTCATTTGGCACATTTTGCACACAAACTGGAATTTCAATTACTTGTTAAATGTCTTTTTTTTGTAAACTATTTTTTTACTATATATCACACAATAGTCAAAGTAATGGCAAATCTAAGGGGACATTTTAAATAAGGAACTCAAAGTATGAAACAAATAATTCTAGCATCTAAAATAACCTTACAGTACAAAGCAACTCCTACACACACATGGTAATAATTTGGAAAACTATTTTTTATTAGATTCTGGGTAATAATAATGGCATATGCTTTCTGTAAGTTTTCTCTTACTAAAATTGCTCACAATGTAATTCTTGAAGAAAATAAAATGTTTTGCATGTTTCCAGTTACAGAATACCAAACTGATCACTCAAATAAGCAACTTAAAAGTTGAATCTGCAATTCTCAGTTCTACTTGAATAATACAAGCTAAGCCTGGGACAACTCTTAGGGCAAGGACTGGTTACTGACATCATTAACAGCTTTAATTATTTATATTTGTAATAGTACAAACCTTCTACCTCAATTTCAGAACTGGTTTTAACTGATATTATACCTATCAATCATTTTAGAAAACAAGATGCTCTGCAATGATACTTTCAGTCCTCTATTGGTAATGCATTATTTATAAACTACTAAATTAGGAAAGTAATAGATTGAAAATGCTTGAGCACAATTCAGCTAATTCTCCATTTTATCATCCTCTAAAGTAATAATATGCAAGAGCATAACTGCAAGAGCACTTTTTAGTTTAATGCTTTCAAAAGTCCAAATTGTTCCAAGTTTCACAACCATTTCAATGTCATTTTAGCTGTAACTGTGAGAAGTGTTTGATGAAATGCTGAATGAAGATGAGACCAGAAGTAAACTATAAACATTTTCTAACATGAACTAATGGGAGTACAAGTCAAAATCCCATCTTATTCTTATGAAACACACTCTCAAATCAGACCTTCAGTTGATATTTGAAGTGTACCCAGTGCAACTGGGTGCCAGCTAGCACTGATTTTTAACTGGTTTGGGTATCTGTGGAGCATACTCAGGCTCTCTGGAAAACCCCTTTCTCATTAAGAAAACTTTTTTAAACTTTATATCAAAAGTAATATTTCTATGCATGTTCTGCTGCCATACATAAAAACAGATACTCCGTTTACTCTCAGAGACTGAAATTCTTTTACGGCTATTTATTAGGCTTTTAACAAGCTTTGCACACTGTTCAGAGGGTGTGAAAACAATGTAAATATAATGCTTAATTATAATTGTTTAACAATATGTAATTATTTAATATTATTAAGTAGTAAATAATTTATGCTTATGCTTTACAGAAAAGCGTTCATCTTTTCCATTCATGATAGCTTGGCATTGATGATCTTAACAGAATACTGAATACAAATCTATTTTAAAAACATCATGAAATATATGTAAGAGAAAGATGGAAATTAGACATGATTTCACCTTAACTATCAGAAAAGCAGTTAAAAAAAGGAGAAGCTATGACTAGAACAACAGGTCAACACCTATCCCAGCTTAAAGACACTGAAATCCACTGAGAGTCAGAACTGAGTAAAAGCTGAATTTGGCCAGAGTGTTACCATTTTAACAGCGTGAAGGATTCTCCCGTTTCCAGGTCAGCACTTGCACTCTCTACTTCGGAGTGAAGACATTTGCATCAGCACCACACAGCAAGACAACAAACTAGTGCCTTACTGTACGACCAGTTCAGACAGGTCTTCAGCTTGTGGTGTTTTCTCTTTGAAAGCGACTTGTTGCCTAAAAACCTCAAACGCCAGCAACCAAATAAAAAGCATCATCTTCCACCAAACAAAATAATGAAAAAAAGTGATAGAAATTAATTCTGTTTCCTTTTAGTGCCACGTTCAAAGCAAACACCACTCGCAGAAGTTTGGGTGAGGGGCCTTTTCTGCCAGACCACTGCTGCCACCTGCGGGGCAGCCCAGCCAGGCCGGCGCGGGGCAAGGCCCGGCCAGGCCGGCGCGGGGCAAGCCAGCAGCACAGCTTGTACACAGGAGAGCCCTGAAACTTGCTGTGCGACATTGAATGAAGCAGGGCTTTTTTGGTTTTAACAAGGTTAATTTAGTATCTTGACAGTTTAAATATGAGGGAATCTTACGAGGCTAAGACTTAACAATGCATGCAGAGGGACAGACATCCACTCACGACATCATCATCTGGTTCCAGGAAGCATGCATACTGGCACAGGCAGGCTAAGAGATGCAATTTAAGGGCATGCTACAAATTACAGAAAATACTAATTGTTATCTGAAGGATTAACCAACTTAGTTTCTTGTTGTTTTAAATACAAAATCAAAACTATTTCAAAAGCAGTGAGGGTTTTATTACAAATCAAAGTAGGCAGCTATACAAAATGCAGATTTAAATCAAAATCAGTAATTTGTCACAAAGCAGAATAAAACCAGAATATTCACAGTGATGACCCAGGCTTCCAGAAATATATGACCTCGCTTTAAGCAAAAATCCATGAAGAGTTCTGAAGTATAACATACTAAAGGGAAAGTTCATAACTTCCACATTGTATTTCACATCATCACAGTTCCATATCTAAGACACTTAGTGGCATTATCTGAATTGAGAATGAATATAAGGACTAAAAGAAACTTGATCATACATGAGTGCAAGCTCTAGGTTAGGCCTCCAAATGATAAGAAACATGAGAAATTGCATTGCTAGTTCATTTATGACTGTACCAGGGTTAGCATTAAAGAAAGAAATAAAGAACAGCTGTGATACACCTAAACCATTGCCATGGTTCTCTTCCTCGTATTGCTACGTCAGGAAGTACGGATTTCTTCACTTCCACCTCCTTTGCCTGAAGTCTAAAATCAGTTTCAAGGCCAGACTCCCTCACTGGCAGACAGGTATACAGCAGCTTTCAAAGGCTATACAAAACAGGTAGCAGCTACAGCATTTGGAAGGCCTCAAGAATTTATCCTTCATCTAAACCTTTTCTTCTCCCACTTCAGGAGAGGGGTTGGAGTCCATTTCATTCTAGGCAAGCTGAGAGGTCCATAGCATCTCTGCTTTCAACAAGAGAGAGATGCAAGGTGCTATACTGATAAAAATCTACACTCTAGTAAATTTGTTTTATTCTTAATTGTTGGCTTCATAGAAGCTAATACTGACAGTACACAAGGAAAAATAAACTACCCACAGACTACAAAGAGGCTAACAAGAATAACCATGATGTGCCTTTACCACAGATTCACCCTGTAAGGACTAAATATTTACATAATTTTAACAAGACCCAACTCTAATTTCCATGACATGCCTTCAAGCTTCAAAATTGAGCAGCCCTTCAGGCAGGAAAAAGTGCATATGCTATTACTTAAAAATACTTACCAGTGTCCCTTCACGCTGACCTGTAAAGATCAAAGGGGCTCTTTAAAAGTATCTCTAGCATTCTGCACTGCTAGCTGGCTCTTATCTCCATAGTTTAACAGAAATGACCCACCTGTTAGTCCTTGTACAAAAAAATGTCTTCCATGTTAATAGCATAATAATCAAGATCTTCAAAATCAACAGACTTAAACTGTTCATAGCAACTTTTTCAAACAAGATGTTCACCACTGCTATGGGCAGAGCAAATGTCACAACATCCACAAACTCCAGCCTACTGCTCAATACCAAACTCCCAAAACCGAGTCCAGAACCTGCTACAGTTACAGTCTGTCACAGTATGACTAGACACTGAAATTTCAAGTTAGCCAAAAAACCCCATACTATTTTTTTACAAGCAAATAATTTATTTTAAATACTAGAGGGGGACTTACCTACCTTCTTGTTCTACAGCAGACAGAAATTCCACTTTTAAGGCTCTCTCTAAAACCATGAGGGCAGGAATATTTTAAGTGTTAGTCTAAAACAAATAAATCTTACAAAACCATATGACTGTAAAAAGTAGAGTTTTAGAAAAATCAAGTAAGTGACATGCAATAAAATTAGGAGAACTGGCAATATGGGCAGTTACTTAATATCATACAGTAAGTACCATTTGAAACCAACTTGCTAGGAAGTCCAGTCCTGAATCACAGTATAGGCTGGAGATAGTATTTGGCACATCTACATCTTTTGCAGGATCAGAATCCTACTAAGGTAAAAGAAATACAACCACTAATATTTTGTGGCTAAGCCACACATTATCTCTTCAAAAGGCCTTTAAAAAGGGAAATATTTTGTACTGCCATCTCTTGACAAATCCAGTGGCAATTGAGTGATGAAAAAAACAAATGCAAACATTTCACTTTCTTAAAAACATTTATTTAAAATGCAATTATGTTTAAGTATAAAGATCCTAGAATTCTCTGCATTTAACTTCTTAGATCAGGCAACATTCTTACAGAACTCTGAGATAAGAATTTATATGTACATACATGTATATACCTGAACAGTTCATACTGTGTGTCGTAGCTGGCAATGCTTCTATTGAAGTACCACCATACAGAAAAAGGAAGAATCTTTCAAAAAACTATAAACTTCAATTGCTACAGTTTTATTTCCATACAACTGTGTAATGAGTGCTAAGTTTTGATGAATTTATATGTAAGTTTTGCCATTTTTATATGGTTGTGATAGCTGTGATGATGCCAGTTACAACAAAGCATCACAGATGTGCTGGAATGAAGAACAAAGTACTTTCAAGCATCTGGATAGCTAGAAAATTCAGTAAGAGGTGTTTTATTTTGACTCCACCCATGGTTACCTTATATGTGGCTGCACTTTTACACCTTATATACTTGATTCAACTACAATATTTATTCATATTTTTTGAAGTTACATTCAGTTCCTGTTGCCTTTCTCCTGTTCTGAGAGCCCAGAAACACAAAGTAGGTTCATTTAACCACCCAGTGTAGAAAATGCTGAGAAATGGTGCTTTTGCAAACTGTAGAGTAAGTACAATCATTTTTATATTAACTTGAAGAATAAAAGACTTAAGCTGCCCTATCAAGAATAGTTTGCCAAAGACCAGAAGCCTTAAGTGGTCTTACTGGAAACTGAGGTCTGAAGCTCAGTCTTAAGGCAAAAGGAAGATAAAGGACTGAAGCGCACAACTGCCAATCAAGATGTGTTCATAGAGAAAGGGGCAACAGTTCAGGACTATTTAAGATGAACAATAGTTCCTCTTAGTTAGAAAGATGCTGCATTTTGCTCAGTAAGCTCAGGAATATTAGTTTCTCCAAGGGGAAGCAGGAACCTGTCAGACAGGCAATTACAAACTATTATGGGCTGTTCTGAAGAAGGTGCCTCGGTTCAGCCTCTAAACCTTGGAAGTCTCCAATTCATTGGGAACCAAGGGAGGGACCTCTGCGGATGGGAACAGGGGATAAAATGCTGCAAGCTCTGCCCAGAGGGTGCCTGCTGTGCTGGGACACCTGCTCTTACAAGAATGTCTAATAAATTGCTGCTTCACCAGTCCGTCTGCTGAGAGTCCTTTCTTAGGACCTTTGCATTTCTAACACCAATGTACTATGAGTCTGTGCCAGAGAGCAAATTTTAACTTCAAGTTCTTATTTGAATCAGGCCAGTATTTTCTCCCTTGCAAACTGATCACAGATTTTAATTTTCTTTTAAAAATACCAGAAGCTAAAACTTCATAAAGCACATTGAACCAGTGCCTATACACCAGAATTCTGAACTCCAATCTTTTGAATCACACACCTCATTTAAACCAAACTGATCAGTCTGGTGGGCTACACATGGGTTCAAATCTGGGAATTAATCCTGTGTCAAACAATATAGACACTAGCCTGTGGTCTCTTCCTCATAGAGACAGGTTGCTGAATCAGAGACTTTATATATAAACTTAAGACAGTGCTATAAGTTAAAAGGATGCTAACTATGTCAGGCTCAAATTAATTACTCACATACAGAAGAGAAGTCTTGGTTCTATGAAGCCAGTGAACAGCAGTCTTCAGGAACCTTTTATCTCATTAGACAAATAAGCACACAAACCACACATTTCTTATTAGTCATTCTAATATTATTCAGTACTAACAAATCAGAAAATCCAAAGGGAATATTGTATTGAACATTTTCTAGAAGGAAAAAAAGTGATGCCACCTTTACACCAACGCCTTTGTTTTTAAATGCAATAAACAAAATAAAGGTCTTTTTCTCTAGTATATTTCCCTTCAAAACACAAACCAATTAGCAATCCCAGAGTACAGCAGCATATGTAACTGGGCTTACACTTCAAGAGTACTGAAGGTGACAGAGACAATCCCTACTGGTCAGAGCCACCACAGCAATGGTTCTCAGCCTTCCAGTCAAGCTGCAGACTAATGGGAAGAGAATGGACAGGAACAGCACACTGGAACACACAGTAGGATACTAAGCCGTAACAGCTATCCAACCCTTCCTCCCATTCTTTTGAGCCTAAAGTTAAAGCATTGGTAATTTCTGTACAGGCATTCATTATTGCTCCTTTGGTCCTCCAATTGCTAAGGCCAACACCAACACTGACAGGTCAAAGGTGCCATGTCAGACTATCAAGCCAAAAACCCTTCCCACTTTGATCTGGAAGTATCCAGGCCATCTCTGGTTATAAAGAAGGAATGTCACATGCCTGCAGTAAGTAGCTTGTGGACACAGCAAGAGACTGTTGCTTCAGTACATTAGAAGTCACTGTCTCCAAAACTAATTTGGAAGTATTTAAACCCATGGTAAAATAGTCCATTGTAACCTATCTATGTAACCCTAACACAAGTGGGGATTTTTCAAGCAACAGGAAAGTGCTGTAGCCATGTCTGTCAGCACCACGTGGAACAATAGAAATATTCAAATTAACATGATTACATAGAAAACCAATTTTCAGTACCTTCATTAGGCAAAAAGTCTACTTTATTATTTCTGCAAGAGGAAGGACTCATACAGAAACATTAGGAATTTTTGATCTACTGAATAACTTTTTTTTGTCTTGCAAGTACTAAGAAAATTGGACACTACTACAGCAGTTAGTAACTTTGAAGTGATTCAGTAAGCTGCAGTATTTCCTGCATTTCAGCCTGCACATTACTTGAAGTTTCTAACCATACACATAACAGCCTAAGTCAAACCATGAACACCAGTATGCTACGGGTAGCTGGCTTCAACAGATGGCTGACAAATATATTAGTATGTGATACAGTCTAAATGGGCTGGGGGTTCATAACACTGTTGGTAGGAGTTCAAGCATGACCCCTCCAGTCAAGCCTGCATCACACTCAGAGAAACACTAACTACAAATGACCCAAGTAAACTCCAAATACCACAGTCAGTTGTAGTGTTAGGAATTAACCAGGAAAACAAAATTTAAAAAAATCACTTTTTGATTGCAAACTGAGCAAAGCAGAATCAGTGGTGAAGACATGAAACCCTGTGACATTTTTCTGGGATGATTCCTCAGTATAAAGGTAGGTAGACTGGAAATTCCTCAAGAGCTGAAGCGTGGATATACCTTCCTAAGCAGCCCCGCTCACCATCTTGAGTACAGAAAGTCTTCAACTTTACTTCCTGGCTTTTCAGCAATTACTTTTGTTTAAAAATGAAAATTACTTTTTCCCCCCATCTCAAATAATGAAAATCTATTTACTAGCTTAACTCAAGCTAAAATGTTGGGTTCTGGAAATTTTATATTTTAAGAAACTCAGAAATTCCTCTTCTTTAAAGGTCGTAAATTACTTCTGTACACACAGCAGAAAACAAAAAAAAACCAAACCAAAACACAAATAAATGAAATAATCTTTCCAGCCTGCTTTATATTTCCTCTTCAGAAAGTATGCAGTTCCATTACCAAGTAAAATTATCTGTCAACCAAACCTGTCAACCTCTTCTAATAAGAGAAGCTTCACATTTTACAGGGCATACATGTTATTTTATGGATTATTTGCTTCAAGAATCTGTCTTCCATGATGAACAATCCTTCTGTTCACAAGTACAGCAGTACATATAAATTCTCCAAAAAAAAGTTGGTTCTCATATTCTAATTCCCAGATATATCTCCTAAAGCAAGAGGCACCACGTATGCAAACCATTCATTTACTGTAGAGTATAGGAGGCTCTGAAGTTTTTTCTTATGGGTATTTCTAATCAAATTCCAGTATGGCTGAAGGTGAAAATATCCTTTATCTATACATGAAGTACACTGACAAACTGGTGCCTAAAGCTGTAAGAGTCACCAGTTGATTGGAGAGGGAAGAAAGATCTTTCCCACAACACATCCCCTACACCCTGAGAGAAGGCTGGTTTACTGTTAGAACTGTGCCTGATGAGAAGTTACACATGAAATCAACATTTTTTTTCCCCACATACAGATAACACCAGATTTCATTTCTTGATGAAAGCACAAAGAATCAAAATTTGGGACATCATGAAACACTGACTTGAAAAAGAGACATCCGAGGAAGTCTGTACTCTATTTCAGTCCAAAAGAAACATGTCAGGCTACCTTTTAGCATTCACAGGCTTATCAGATATAACTTGAAGGCTGCATGTGAAAAAATCCAAGTAGTAAAATTGACTAGTGAACTTTAAAAAATTTTCAGAAGAAACAGAAGTCCCTGATTTAAAGGCCTCATGCTTTCCTGTGGCAAAAAGAGGTTTGTAACTTGGAAGCAATCAAAAGACAAATCCCTTTCTTGAGACTACATCCAAACTAGAATGCTCTTATCTACGTGGTTCTAACTCAACCCACAGGGGCAGTTCAGATATTGGTGATGGAAACATCCCTGAGGCTAGCAACACAAGCTACCTCGCTGAAGGCTGAGTGCACCTTAACACAGCGTTCTGGTTACAAGCCTTACAGGTCAGAGTAATACTTAGTGCAATCCATCAGCCATTAAAACACAGTACTCTTAGAAGAGCTTTGCCAAGTGTTTTAGTGTCAAATAAATAGAAAAGTAGGTAAGTCACTTGTTCCAAGGACCTTTTATGTTCAAGCAGGAAAATTCAAGCACAGAAAAATAAGTACATCTTGTGATAGGCCCTTAAAAAGTGCTTTCTGCTGCTTTCTGAACAGGTCATTTCAGATGATTCAGACAAACGTAATCCATCTTTTCGAGGGGGGAAACTATTAAGTCACCTACCTTAAGAGCTCAAATCTCTGCCAACAAGAAAAAAAATTACTTTCATAGAGTTCCTGTTACTTAAAGTGTCTCATATGTAGGAACCACATCCTACTTGCTCCCCACACAATTACCTGACACATAGCAGGCTTATCAATGGTAGGATGAATTTGCACTGGGAAAGGCCCTAAGCAGATTCAATGAATCCAAACTGTCCATGTAAATGGTTATACTGCTGAAGCAACCCAGGCAATGTTAAGCATGTAGAAGTGACATTTATTACATTAAAACAATGTCATAAACCATTATTAACTACTATACATTAACAGAACCAGAATATAACACTCTAACAGAACAAAGGACAAACTTCAATAACAATGATTAGAAACAAACTTCCAGTTCAGTTGTCATAGTTACAGGCATCTTCAGGTAAAACCAAAAATAAGATAAACTCAATTTTTTCCCTGCAGTCCAAGTTTCTGGTCACCAGCTTTCATAGGAAATTTTCAATTTCCTGACAGAGAACACTCAGGTTTTAACAGAGGGCAAAAAAAGTGTAGCTCAACAGCGTGAAAATGCACCACTTTTCCAGTGCAGAGACACCTCATCAAAAGTGTAAGTGCTCACTTGTCACAGAGACAACTGCTTTCAAAACGCTCCGTGTACCTTGGAAGTATTACGGCAAGAAAAGTGGAAAGGATGTGAAAGTAATTAATAGACATGGGTCATATTTAAGACACTTCAATTTCTCAACAGTGTAAAATTAACATCTCTATGCTTATTAAATTACTTAATATTATTTATCTTACAGTAGTGCCCAGAGGCCCCAGCTGAGACCGAGGCCTCTCTTGAGTGGACTGCTAGAAAAATCACTATCACACCAACTCAACGAATCCCTTTCAAATTATTGTAAAACAAACCAAAAACAACCTATGTTTTCTTGAAATCCAATTACTACCTCTATATGCTTTACTACATTTTTTATTGTTTGGCTGATCTCTATTTTTGATGTCAGAAAGAAGTCCAAGCATACCACATATTTTTCAAGACAGAAGCATAGCTCTGAAACACAGAGGCCCCACGTTTCTCCCTGACTTTCATGTCGTTGTGTCTAGACACACAGATGCTCCTTGATTTATCAGTACCTGCATGAAGAGGTTTGTATGACTAGATTGCTCTCTTGCCCTCTACAGAACAAAACCCCAAAGCAAGTCCTACCATTCAGTAGGTCTGTAGAAATTCTGAATCTAACTAAATGATCTGGGATAAATTAGGTCACTCGAAATTCTCACTAAGATCAAATGCTGAGCATTAAAGTTCACATGGAACAAGCAGAATCTCCATGCACTTCTTAGAGGCATTATTGAAACAGATGGTTCAATAACACTAGTTCCCAAACAAATAATTCTATATACAAATATTAGTACAATCTGCTGTTGTAAAAATCAATGCCTTATTCAATTTTTTTCTGACAAATATTTTTTCCAAATTCCAAAAGCTGTACTGTCATATCCTGCATAATTAGCTTTTATGTAACTTTTTTTTATACTAATTAGCCCACTGAGACTATTCATTATATGATACTTGTAAGACCTGTTGGATGAAAGCCAACCCAACTCTCTCCAGAGAGTCTAAAAGAAAAAAATTGAAATTATAAAGTATTAAACAATCATTAGGTAAACATTAGTACCAAAACAAACACAAACACTCCTCAGATTATTCTGCACAAGTTAGTAAGCTAGTTAAGTCAGAAGTTGTATTTTCATATGATATGAGATAAAATGCACAATATTTATGATCAAGTATTCAACAGTCCAGTGCATGTTGGCACAGCAGCCCCAAGCTTGCTGGGGATCAGAAGTAATCTACATGACAAGGATAATCCTATGGTCACAGGCACTGGGCAGCTGGCACCCACCACAGCTCTGCTGGCAAACAGTACAGGCATAAACTGCATTGTAAAAACACTAGCAGAACTTACCTGCTTATTTCAGAGAGAGAGAAAGAGAGAGAGAGAATATATGTGTGTGTGTATACATATATATATATATATATATATATACTCAGCACAAGTTATTGATACATCAGAATTTCTCTACACTTGATACCCCACTCAACCAGTTTTTCCCTGACTTGTCTCTTATGGGCATCTTACAGAAAGTTTTGCTCTGTTGCGGTGCAATCCTCAGTCATTTTAACAGTTACTTAATTTCCACAGTGTAATATTGGAGTTTAATAATCTGGTCCGACAAGTCATCTCAAATTCAGATGCTCTTAAATGCTTCATGCAGAACAGATTTTCAGTAATATGACCTATTTTCCTGTCTCAGGGAAGGATCTTAACAGATTGCAAAGCTTCACTTTTCATTCTTTTAAAGAAACTGCTCCACTGGACGTATGAGGCCCCAGGTTTTACCTTCACTCAAACAGAAAACCTCAAGTACACCAATTCTGGTATTCTTCCAGAATTAACAAAATGCTCATTAATGAAATGAGTATTTTATAAATTAAAGAAAAAAACACTTTGAAGTTTCCTTTTACAAGTCACTTTATTTTTTATATACTCAGAACTGTTTGTTAGGATCTAGAAGCATATTTCACCACTGGAAATTAATGTGGAAAAAAAAATCAACTTGTAACAAGTTACTTACTGTAAATTTGCTACTTTCACTGAGACAGGAACGTGGGGTAGTTGTGTGGCCCATTTCAGCGTAACGTCGTGATAGACATTCAACATTTTACTGTGGGTTCCAATTAGAGTGTTTGTTGTTCCTTCTTTCACTGTTGAAGATATAAAAAAACCAGGTTTAGGGTGAAAGATTTTTCAAAAGCCTGTCGTCTTCCTTAAGGCTTCTATCATTACTCTCTTTTTCTTCTCCTTCTAAGGCATTATTTTTTATAAATTAATTTAATACAATTAAAGTGTCAAAAGTTATGAAAGTTCGACTGACAATAACCAAAGATATAGGTCATTAGTTACAGGCACCAATTGCAGTTGGTATCCATACAACACAGGCTGTGACTTTGCAAGGTTCTAGCCAGCCATGTTTGGTAATTTCAAACATGACAAAGACTCAGAATTGTCACCTTGGCCTGCCAGGATAGATGTGACAAAACACTCATTAATTAAATATCAGCTCTTCATTAATTCATTGACCTATGAATACTGATAAAAGGTGTATGCATTTATAGGGTTTATTTATAGTATAATTTAAATCAGAAAGTATAAAATGTGAACATTTTTATGATCATACTTATGAAGTCTTATGTCTCAAGACATGGTAACAAAAAAAATTATCCGATAGGTTTTGAAACATTAATATAGAACAGCTATTAAGAATCTGTAGTTCTGTAGTGGAATCCAACCAAGCTGCTTCCACACAACATAGTAAGTTAGTTTCACCTCCTAAGAGTAAACTTTGGTTTTTTAAACTATCAGTAAATGACAGAAGGTCCTCAAACACTAGTTTACTCTTCCAAATTCTCTCATGCTTCCATTTTACTGCTTTGGTAGCCTAAGCAAATTTACTCAAACACTAGACAAGTACCTCAGTGTGGTGATGAGAAAATATCTAATTAGATTCTAAAAATTATGACATTTCACACTAAATAACATTTAAAAATAAAGCTGCTTAATCCAAAAAGAGAGCTCTGATTCCACAGATTTTCTATAAACTAACAGCTTATTCAAAAAGATATATTTATTCAGTGGGGGGGGGGAGGGTGGGAATCTTATCTGTAAAAGTAACCAAGCTAAAGATAAGCTGAATTTTCGTTCTACACACCTGAACAATAAGGTATGAAGCAACTCGGACTGTAATCCAGCTTCTTCATGAATCGAATTTGCCCATTGTCCTTAAGGCAAAAGAAGTTTCTCTCACCAAGCACAAAAACAGAAGAAAATGCCTGATTGAAGGAGACAACGCAGATATCCAGTGCTTGCTCCCCGATATTTAAAACCCAATCCACCTACAAAAGAAAAAACTTGCTCCAGAGATCAGCTGACATCTGCGTATTAAAGACAAAGCTTCGAGAAGACTCAGAACTCATCAGGTTACATGAATACCATTAACAGAGAGAGAAAAGTAAAATCAATGTCTTTTTTTCAAAATAAGAGGCAGTTGGTAACTTTTATCATGAATAAAGCACCAAAAACATCCATCTTTTGAAATTGCTAGGAATGGATAGTTATGAGCTCATTTAAGTATTCTTAAACTTTAAAATGCATATCCCATTCAAAATGAAAATGCTTTATACTTCATGAAGACCAAGTTAAATGCCCTTAAATGTCCTTAAATATTAAGGGCAAGGTCCGACAGCAAAAGGTGATAGCTTATTCTACCAACACATGTAAATAGAAAAAAATGACAAAGTTTTAAGTGTGAAAGTCAATATTCATGCTCACCATCACTAATGCACACCCTTCAGTCTAAAGGATATTTATGTATATCATAGTTTCTCCACTTTTCTAATTACATACATTGATATAATAAGCAGCTACTTACAAATCCTGACTTGCCTTACATCTTAAAAAAAAAAAGAGTATTACTACTTATTGATTCATTTCATAGGTTTGCTACTTCAGCTCCTCTGAGAAATTTCAACTAATTCACACACACAAAAATTGCTTTTGACTGATGCCAAGCTGGTTAAACAGAAATGCAGAATTTCTGAAGGAAAAAAAATCAAAGTTCAACTATCAGATCTTCCTATATGAACAGTATTAATCCTTTTCCTTAAAGAACATACAATGTGTTAGTAAACAAAATGGAATATCTGATACATGAAGCTGAAATTGTCATTCTTAAAATTAAAGGTAAAAAAAGCCAGGTTTAATACAGTTGTGTCCTTGTATGCTTCTCATTTGAGATTAAATATAATGTATTCAATTTACAGTTTATCTGGTGAAGCTTCTGAACTTCTTACTTAAAAACTATGCCTTCTCCTAATTCAAGATGTAGGATTCTGACTGACTTACAGTTTGAAAAAGTTATACCATTAGCCACTGGAAGGAAGATGCTCTCCCAGTATTTTACTCTCATACCTGCAATGTGCTGAATCTAGCATGTTACACGGTGCATTTAACAGACAAGCAATTCTACTGCAGGACCACACTCTTCCTCTAAGGAAGCAGCACAAATATTAAACAAATAAGTCACAGGGACCTCCTGGAGACAACTGAATCCACAAGTTGTCAAAAACAGAGTCCAGGATATGAACTACTTATAGAAACATTTTTTCACTGCTGAGTTTTCTTAAGTACAAAGGATTCCCTAAGTAGAACGAGGTTGATTTTCTAAGACCAATACAAAGTCACAAACAGACAATCTAAAAACATGATCAATACTTCAGATGTATTTATATTTTACTGTAGTTTAAGTTCTGTATTATAAATACTGCCTTAGAAATAGTTATTTCCAGTGCACGGGTCTCTTTTTTTATTCTCCTTAGAACAGTGAGTTTTAAGGCCTAACATTAAACAACTGAGACCCAAAGACATTTCAACAGAAACCTACTGGAGCCTTTCCATTGCCTTTAATGGCAATTGGATCAGGTCCTTCGTCAGCAGACACTGTTTCCATTTGTCACCTAGCACTGGTCTTTTTAACACGTGTGTAGTGCACCATACAGGTTATGCAAAAGAAAAAGGTTTTACCGCAAGTCTTTTTCCAGAGCAGAGTTTTTGCTGTTCTGTTTCTTGTCTTTCATTAGCATCGGTTGCAAATGCCAGCACTTGGTATCTGGTATAGGAAATTTTACAAAGTAAATATATATTTTTATTAACACATACATTAAGAAATAAAATATTTTTATGAGCGTACATACACAGTACTAATCGGGAACTACTACAGAGTTTTCAAATCAAATTCCTGTTGAACAGCAATCTGCACTGCCGTTGAAGGACCAACTACCTGCATACAAGTCTTTAATCACAAAAAACTCAAGCCACAGATGACCAGACTTTGAAATCAGAAATCACATCAAGTATATAATAATTTAAATAAGAGGCATTTTGGTTTTAGATCTTGAAAGAATTCAGAATCACACAGGAAATACTGTTTTCAAATGAAGGCATTGGTCTGTGAGAAGATGGATAATTGGAAATTTGGCAACTTGTTCTGCTAAAAGCAGAACTGCTATACTTTTCATTTACTATATTAAAAACCCCAACATGTTGAATAGCATAAAAACCCTCTTCTCTCCTTACCATGACTATTTCCTTCACTTCAGAAGCATTACATAATTCCTCCATTCTAATGTCCTAATAGTTTAGCGATACACTAGAGATTGGTACCACAGCATCTTAACACTTGGCACTGAAGACAAATAAGCAAGTGAAGGATTCCATTAAAATGACACCTTCTTCCACTCGAGTTTCCCCAGCAGTTCTCTGCTTAACCACGCAGGTCTCCTGGCAGACTTTCTTAACTTCCTACCTGTTGGGATGCTCTGATCTTCAGCTTGGAAAAAGTGGTCCTTGAATGTTAACTAACTATCTTTAGCCCCTTTACCTTCTACTACCCTGTCCCACGGGATTTCCCCTAGCAATTGCTTGAAAAGGCCAAGTTCATAGAATCATAGAATCATAGAATATTAGGGGTTGGAAGGGACCTAGAAAGATCATCTAGTCCAACCCCCCTGCC
>WTSP01017565.1:0-11202 GCA_025331215.1 Actenoides lindsayi
GATAAGCTGGAGAGGTGGGCCCAGGTGAACCTCATGAGGTTCAACAAGACTAAGTGCAGGGTCCTGCACCTGGGTTGAATCAACCTTCATTATCAATACAGGCTGGGAGAGGAAGTACTGGAAAGGAGCTCCAGATACCAGGAAGGAGTTCTTTACATTGAGGGTGGTGGAAGAGTGGAATAGGCTACCCAGGAAGGTGGTTGAGGCCCCATCCCTGGAGATATTCAAGGTGAGGATGGACAAGGCTCTGAGCTACCTGGTCTAGTTGAGGTTATCCCTGCTCACTGCAGGGAGGGCTGGACTAGATGATCTTTGCAGGTCCCTTCCAGCCCTAGCCATTCTATCATTCTATGATTCTGTATTATTTTCAGAAACACTCTATTCTGGTAGAAATAAACTGTGGAAAGGATTAAAACCCAATGATGTTAGCCCAAAAGTTTTCTAATCAGATCTATGAATATGATACAATGTGTGCCAGGTTATATATAATTTCATATGATGAACAAGGAATGCAAAAATGTGTGCCTGTCCTAGTATCCCTGTATGACTGTATGAATGTCTGTGTGAGTTGATCTGTTTGCATGTATTTTGGTTGTACTTTTACGCTGACAAAGAATGTCCATGTGTGAGCACTCATGTCTTCCTACATATGGCTGAGCTATCCCATTTTCTATTTTCTTTCCTTTCTCTAAAATTTAATTTACCTTCTGCTTCCTTCGTGTAGTTTTTGGGGTTTTTTTTAAAGCAAAAAACTTTTCTCTTTCACAAGTCTTACAGGATTTTCTTTCCAGGACATTTTGGGAAAAATAATCAGCCAAATCATTCCATGCAATTTAAAACCCCCAATATCAAAATAAACGTGAAAGAAACTGAATGGGGAAGGAAAACAGTACTGCAATTTTTGTCCTCTGATCAGCATTTTTGCTGTTCAAGACTTCCTGAGTGGTAAAATAGCTCAGCCACCCATGCAGTCAAGTCAGGGGGCAGAAAATTTTTATATTACTCAGATTTCCTCAAGGAGATGACCACGCTGTGACCTCTTTGCATTCTGTGAAGCTCTGTGACTCAGAGACATTATGATGCTTCTATTTTAAAGAGTTTCTCCAGTGAACATTCAAGCTTTCCTCTGTGGCACTTTTCAACTCAAGGTGGATAAAAGCATCTTGCCAGATTCAGTAACCTAAGGTCATTCTTGGACTCCCAGTATTAACATTTGATTAGCTGTAAGAGTCTGTTTCACTGTCCAAACTGTGCTTTACTTATGTAACTTGACGCACTTGAGTAGCCCCACTCATTTCAAGCTCTGATGTAAATGAATGACTCTACTTACAGAGTCACCCCATCTGTTTTTTCCCTAGTACAAGCCTGGTAAGCCTTTTTTAATTAATCTGGAAAAAAAAATAAAATATCCTCTAAGGCTTGTAAAACAGCAACATGTTCCTGTTAAAATAAAAGAGAGAAAAAAAAAGATAGCTTCGTGGCTAGGATATAGACCACAGATATATTAAAAAAGTAAAACAAACAATAAAGTAGGTGAGCAAATCATTGACAAATTTGTTCCTATTTCCAGCACTAAATATCAAAGCCTTCTAGGATTAAAATAATACATTAACAAATGTAAAAGTGAATTTTAGGATGAGACTTCACTGTGACAAGTGCTGTAAGCTAAAATGAACAATTATTCAGTATTGTCATGATGTACTTCATTCTGTTGCCTTCTATTTTCATGGGTTTGTTACTTAACAAACATAGTTATACACATCAAAGAGAACATTTAGAAATGTACAGCAGATTTTTCTTCTAATTGTATGTATCTAAATTGTGGGTATCAGAAAAAAACATTCTCATGGTTTAAGAAGAAGCACAATTAATAAGCTTTTGCAGCTTGATGCCACATATAAAAGTGATGATGGAGCAGTTTATGAGGAAATGGAAGTAAGTACTGGACACAATATAAGAATAAATTGACAAATATTCAATCAGTCAGCTCACTGTGACACTTTTCCCTACTGTGCATGGCAAGGAAACCAAGAACACTCAATATATGTAGAAAAACAGGTGAGAGAGAAGGAGTAAAAAGTAAACTGAGTGTCTCCCATAACTTGCACGTCTCAAAAGCTGTGGTCAGGTGGGAGACAAGTAGTCTCATGTCCTTTTCTTTCCTGTACTCCAAAGAGGATGAAGCAGACAGGGAGCCTGTGTGGGACCATGCATTTGATTTGCAGCTCTTGTGCAGGCTGCAAATGTGTTTTCTCCTGACTTTCCTGCCAGATTCTGTTCCTGGGCTTTGTGAACCAGGTGGTGCACACACATAAATAGGCAAGCGTGTGAATGTCATTAAAGTAAAAGAGGAAAATCACCATCTCATATTCTGAAACTATGTGATTTTTCCACATTATTCTGGGTTATTTGTTATAACACGTAAAAGACAAATACAATCTCTAATGTTTCCTAAGATGTGCTGTGGGTTTTGAATAAAAAACAAGGGAAATCTAGAACATGATACCTAAAAAGCATTAGGCATCTGACCAAAGCACAGGTAAAAGCAGACATTCAAGAGTAGTTAATCAATAACATTGGGAAAATGTTTCCTATACAATGTAAAAGTTGAAGTAATTCACTTGCCTGTAGAGAGATATCTAGTGCATTTTTATGCAATTCTATGCAACTCAGAACACCAGTGCAGGTATGGACCAGAACCAAGAAGAGACCTACAGCTTTCTGGAGAGGCCTTTGGAGGCCAAATGGGATCCTGGGAATTTCTAACACCACTCCATAAATACTCCACCATGTGCCTGCTAAAGGCTCATCAGGCAGTCTCCTACCACTGTCAGTCATCTCACCTGTCCCAGTTGACTTAGTCTAGATTACTTTTACCTCTTTCCATTGAAGGAACCTAGATGATTGAGTAGCCCTTGACATAGCTAAAGTTAGGGAAGGTCAATCCAGCTCCCTGTGCTAGAATATTATTTTTAAAGAGTTACAAAATCTATACAATAGTTTGTATCTATGCACTACAACTCAACCATCAGTGATCCCACTGGACCCTGATTATACCAGTATTCAGATTTGATTACCTGAATAGACATGGGGCAGTCACACACTTCTGTGGTCTTTTTGTGGCTTTCACAGATAACCTACAAACACTGAAAGGGGAGAGGATCCAGTCCCAACACTTTCTTTCTGGGGCTGTCCTGTTATGTCAGCTTTCTGAAGTTAAGTATCAAAATGGATTGATTATTTAAGTACTTAAATAGGCATGGATTTTGAGGTTTAATAAAAGCAGTCATGTCTCACTTTATTATTTCCAATCAATGTGGCTAAAAAATATCTGTGGACTCAAGAAAAGCAGGACAGTGTTTTGCAAAATGCTGTTAAGATTAAAAGCATTGCTTAACATCTCATACAAACTGAAGTTTGCAAGAAAAGAGCACATTTTTCGAGTCAGCATTGATGGTGGAGCAGAGAAAGAAAATAGTCCTTGATATTTCCTGAGAGGAGTATCACAGATTCTGCTGAATTCTCTTTATCTATGACTGATTGAATTATCCATTGCAAATAGTGTTTGTTGCTAATTTGGCCATTTTGCAGTTCATGAATCATTCTGGAAACAATCCTGATTTCTACAAATGCATTTGTTATTTGTAAGTATTCACTGAACAGTTTTATGCGAACAGATTTCAGCCTGGTTTGTTGGGTTTTTTTGTTCTCAAATTGTTAGTGTCATCTATTCACTATTTGAAGTGTTTGACTGGTCAACCAAATCACACACTATTGTCTGCACTCCCTGATTGGGTAACTGAAACTTATAAATACAAGTATAATGAATGGCAAATGATGAATAACAAATAGTGTATAACAAATATTGGATCGCCTGAAATTTCATACAAGAAATACATAATTCATGTAGCTTTTAGGACTGAAACATTTCCCTGAATACCTGGCAACTTCCAGAAGATCCTGGAACTATGAGCAATATACGTCAGAAATATTAGCAATTATGCTCTCTATTTTATTGCATAACATTCAAGAATCAGGACTTCAGTGGATAAAGAAATGTTAGACATACTGGCGTGAGTGCATTTATCTACATATATGAATGTGTAGATGTGATTCACTGTTATTTTCCACCAATATTCTAAATATATTGTTAAAGTACGAATGTATCAACCTAGTACATGACACTTTTCAACCAATACAGGATGCAACATCATACATACAAAAAAGGAATAGAAGAAATGAGCAGAGACAGGGAACATGTTTAAAACTGAGATTTGATGAAGTAGAAGAAAACAGATCCAGGTTGCAGGAGCTTTGTGAAAGAAGATTTTCAAGTAACAACCTGTTTTAATATTGTTTCTAAATTCTAAGTTTCTTTTAGACTTCCTGTGTTTTGTTTTTAATCTGTTGATTATTTGTAATTACAATATTAAAAATGTCTGGATTGCTGTTCATTTCTTCTTTATGTCTTTAGACATATTTGTCACATATTTATAAATACACCCTGGTGCAGTCAGATTAATTGATTATTAATGTTACCAGTATTTGTTCTGAATGAGAACAGTTAGTTACAAAGAAAAACCAGTGATGGTTAGTTAGTTATCTAACAATTCTCTATGGCTTGGATCCAGAATGTCAATGTACTTAATACTTTGATCCAGTGGCCAGAAGGATGTTTTGGCTAGTCAGCCAAATGCAGCACAGGTAGGGACTGCCCCTCCACATCTCGTGCATCCCTCTGCATCATTGTCTCCAGTTCCCTCATGCACATTCATGAGGGTTTGGACAAAGGCAGACTGGGCAAAGACTTGAAGGGACTTGGGCTTATCAGCACTTTGAGTCCATCTGGGGATCATGCAGTCAGACCTGCAGGAAGCAGGTACCATCGAACCTATTTTCTAATGGTATCAGTCAGCAAAAAGTAGTCAGGACATCCTGTCATTGATATTTGCAAAGGCCAAGAAATGAGTTCTGTGGAAGATATAGCATCATCTTTCAGCTGGGTTTTTTGTTTGTTTTTGTGGTGTTTTGTTGGGTTTTTGTTTGTTTTTGTTTTTTGTCTCTTTATTACAGCATTAGCAGCTAGCATTCATTTTTATGCAGAATAAGGACAATGGCAACTCCCCCAAAAAAGAGTTCCAGTGAAGTAAGACATGTCAAATCCAGCCCACAAATGTAACAGATGTGGAAATAGGCTTTGGGATATCAAGTGATAGCTAGGTCCAGTGCACATCTGGAAAGATGTGCAGGGGGGAGGAGAAGACCTTGGTAAGCAAAACTGCCATGGATAGCTTGAGCAAACTGTTTCCTCTCTTGAGATCTCCAGGAAGTGAGTCTGTCACCTCCAGGAGGGTCTGTCTATGCTAAGTATAACTGGATGTTACATGTGTAATATAGATACAAGGAAAACTGCAGTCTGCTATTTCAATCCCTCACCCAATGTTTGGGTCCTCATTTGCCTTTGGTTAAATCCAACCTTGTGTGGTAGAAAAATATTTTCTCTGATTTTCTAAAAGAAAGGCATGGAGCCTAATTAAATATACAAACATTTTAAAAAGAAAGCTATTTATATGTAAGTATGAAGTACAGTAGTACTGTCATAAGCTGTTGATTAGTTTAAGGCTATCATTTAAAAGGATTGTATAAGATCTGAGTTGCATGCTTGTTACCCTGCTTGACACAACCACTTGGCCAAATGCCAGTAGCCTTGTTTTCTCTTTCAAGGAGAAAGGGAAGGAAAATTTATTGAGTGGGATTTTTGGTGTATGTTCTTTATTTTGAAAGACAACACATCTCAAGGTCTTTCCTGGAGCTCACTAACAGCTGCTAAGAGATCCCCACCCTTTCTTTCTACTGAATTCCATGACAAAGCAATGTTTTCTCCATATTCTTTGGCCATGCCCATGACTACTTCTCTCACTCTGATGGCTTTATACTCACTTATTCTGCTGCAATACCTGTCCATAGCTTGCTGTGCCAGCCTTATATCCCTGCAGTTACAACCAGTCAAGCTCTCAGGACACAGGTAGCAACTTTTGATTAGGCCTTGCTGTGTGACCCACTGCCTTGGGCAATGGCTTTTGCTGTTTCTAGGAATCTCACAAAATGTAGTTTAATTACTCCTTTCCCTAAGGCTGAGCGATCATTGTTTAGCATGACCATTGCTTAAGCCAGTTCAATAATTGTCTGGAGACCAAAGAGTCACTTGAGAGCAGTCACTCATTTTTTCCAGTATAACAATATTATTATTTCCTGGCTTTGCCATATGGGTTACATAGGAGTAGGATACACAGCCAATTAACTGAGACAAAGGTTTAACTTAAAGCAATAACGATAGTGCATTTAGTGCACTTTGGAGCCATAGTTATCATTACTGAATTATAAATATTAATAACAGTTAAACACATTGTCAATGGTGCAGCCATTAAACATCTGCTACCTCTGGTACATGGTGCTTTTTAGCTGGAGTGAAATCTCTTTGAGGTATATGTAAGTGCATTGATACTCATGGCAATGTAGCTCAATGTTCTGGTGTCTCTGTAATGGCATTTTGACTTCAATATGGTGAATATATTGCATATACTTTTCAGAAGAGTCTGTTTTTTTCAGCCTGTTGATAAGGATTGTTGTTATCAGTGAATGCAGAAACAGAAGCCAGGATCCACTGATGCCTACACTGCAGGCTCAGGGCTTCAGTCACGAGGGCTGTGACAACATCATTTGGGCACAGAACTCTCCCACAGGTGCTCCACAGGAAAGCAGCTATTACTTTCTCCTCATCAATACGCTGTGGTACGAGGCAAAAATTGTATCTATGTATGTGGCCAACAAATGAGTTCCTTACATGAAAACAGTAATTATCTAACTTTTATCTAATGACGTGTTGGAGAGTGTACCAACCTTCTCCCAAGACCTGATTTTCTTGATATCCACCAAGACGTCCTCAGTAAAAATTGTCAAATACTGATTACTCTGAGAGGGATTATTTATTTATAAGCATTTCTCCGGGTGTGAAGATTATAAATATTTCTTTTTTACTCTCTGAGCACATAAATGAACATGTAACTGTGCATAACCTTTAGGAAACCGAACAGGAAGGAAGAAACTTTACTCTAGAGTACTTTATTTTTTAAGAGTTTCATGTGGTAATTTTATCACAGGTAAATTTACCTTGACAATATGCCAGAGAAAGAAAGGAACTCATTTCATCTGCCAGATCTTTTTCCCAAAATTACATTGTTCCAAATCTAAGGCCCAGTGGGGAAGAAGTGATTAACTCCCAAAGTAATTTAAGCACTGTACTTCTGGTAAGAAAAAACACTCTCAGAATGAACAACCAGTGACACCATTATTCTCAATGCAGGTGTAATCAGAATTTTGCAGAAGCAGAAAGCAAGAAAACAGGACAAAAAAGGAGGAAGGAAGAAGGGTGAGAAAAGCACAACACATTAAGCTCTGCCTTCCTCTTAATTTCATAGGAGGCAGAGAACAAATCAGGCTCCAGTCCATAGGCAAGACGTTATGTGAACAGATACCGTGCTGGATTGGTTTCAGATGCAGAAAGAACAGTCTATTCTGTTGGTCAAGTAAAAAGTTAAAAGGCAGCTTGGTCTAAAAGGGAGAGGTTATTTTACAGCAAATTCTTAAATTCAGCAGATGAAGTCAAATAAGAAAAGAGCAAAAGCCAAGAAATGTTAGCTAGAGATGAAACACGTTTTTAATATGCAAAGGAAACAGCTACTGTAACAACTACCAACTACCAGAATCCAAAATCTTTATCAAAAAAATAACTGATCATGCAATATTTTTATATTAAGGACTTAAAGGAAGTTTTGTTGATTTGAATTTAAACTCAGACTTGTTTTAGATTCAGCTTTGAATCTCACTGTAACTCAATTCTGCTACGAGCATATATCTTCAGTGAATCTCCAAGGGCTTTTGGAGGTAAAAATATTTACACATCTCTAATATTTTAGTTCCTGATTTACATCTAAATCCTATGTGGTTATTTCCCATGTATATTGAACAAAAAAAGAAGGCAAGAATTCAATATACAGTATTCATTCAGAGTGTAATTGAATCAATGGTATTAACTGTAGAGATTAATTTAGCCGCTATAGGATTATGGATAAAAACATATTTAGCAGAAGCAATAAAATGGCAATTTAACATATTAAGGGGCAACTAGCAGTTTGACATAAATAAAATGGAGACAAAAACAGACCCCAGCAGAAAGTGGAGATTGTTAAGTAAACTGTCTAGTTAAACAAGATTATTGCTATGCAACAACAGCATATATTGCCAACTTAGAGCTCAGTTGAAGTTGTCACGGTAGAAATGTCAGGCCTAAAAAGAATGTTATAGTTGCAAATTCATCACAGTGTTTTTAAGTAATTTTACAGAAATATGGTGGAGGAAGAGTGGATAACACCCAGAGAAAGGTAAATGTTCACCATCTTTCAGTGGAGGTAGGTGCCACAGGAATATTAGCTTAGTCCTTGAGTGTTTTCTAAGTATATTTGGTTGCTTGTTGCAGTGATTTCTGTTTAGGAAGTAGAGGACTAAGATCACTTACTCTGGATAAGTCTTTCTTTAGCAGTGCATTTCTAATACAAAAAAAAAAAAAAAAGAAAAAAAAAAAAGAAAAAAGAAAATGAGTGAAGGATTCTGTCTCCAATTTCCTAATCCATTCTTAGTACCTAGGTAAACTGAGCCACAGTTTACCACTCACTATGACTGGTACTTCACATTAGATGCTTCTTTGTACAGTATTTTCTGGACACCAACATCTGAAAGACAAAGCATAGAAATGTAACTGTACGGATTGAATTTGATGAGCCTGTTGGCAGGATGGGATGGTGAACTGCTCCCATGAGTACACACCCAGGACAGTTGGCACAAGCTGCCTTTGTTTTGTCTTGAACTAAAAATTCCTGCACTGTAAATATCAAGTGGAAAGTTTAAAAAAAAAAGGTGCTATACTTTCACTGTGTTAATAGGAAGCATTACTCAGTGGTACTTGCTAAGGGATTTAGTGCCATTAAATATGGTCTAAAACTAGCTTGGGGATAATCTGATAAAGTTAAATTCACTCAATTTATAAACATTTGCATGTTATTTATTCATATCATTTACATGTGTTTGCCCTGATAACACGAGCCTATGTGAAACAGCTGTCAGCAGCCACCAGAATCTGCTTGTTCACTGCTTTTTGCTGGAAGCCAAAAACAACTGCCCAGGCTTTATGAATACATGCAGTTCATTTATCCCAATTAGAAACTAATTTCAGGCAAGTGCCACTAACCAAGAACAATGTGAGACAGAACAAGAGGAATGATCTACAGCCATGTAGTAAAGAAATAACGAATATCGAGAGATCTCATGGAAAGGGGCTTCTTTTTGCCATGTTCTAGATAATGTGTCTTTCTGATACTGAAGTGTCCGTTACCCATGCAGACACATCAGGCTCCAATTTGGAGTTGAGTTGGGATGTTAGTCTCCGAGTTGGAAAAACTCAGGTGAGAATCCTGCATGAAAATATTTTCCTCTCTAGCTGCAGTCATAAATACTGTAGGAATAGCCTTCTTCACAGCCTGCTGGCATGCCTACCTTCTGCATTTGGCCAGCAAGTCTAAGTGCTAAAACACTTAAAAGTTTCTGAATTGCATAATGTTTTGTTCCAATTTGGCTTGAGATTTCAGGAAGGCTCTTCCTCACTTGATAGCTGCTGCTCATCTCTAAGTTACCCCTAAGTACCTGCTCCATAGTTTTACCAACGGCAATTTCCCTTTTATTGATTCTTTTTAATGCTCATCATAGTTTTTCATACATGGATGTCTTAACTTGTGCATTACATTGAAAAGGCCAAGGTTGTCCAGCCACTTATGCAGAAATGTAAACAAAGTGAATGACGAAGCACAGCTTTGATAGCTACCACCATTCTATTGACATGTGCACTGCCCTGTCAGGTCAGCATGTGTTCTACATGATTTGCCCTTGGCTTCATTTTTATTTGTTTACAATTTTGCCTGAACTGCTAGCAGCAGCAGCAGTGTAGGATTATGGTACATCCCATGAAAACAGAGCGAAAGACTCGATTTCACGTAATTTAAAACATAACTAAAATCAGCCATTAATCAATTCTAATTGAAACATGTTGCCCTTTCAGGAGCACAGTGTCACCCATGTGCATTGTAATGGAAGTGTCGGACACTTAGGGTTTCATTACAACCCACCCTCTAGACTGGCTAAGTTATTTGGGGCATAATTTAGAGTAGCAGTACTTTTATTAATAATAAAAATATGTAGCAAAAAGGTATTGAAAAGATAGTGAAATCTCTAATTTCTGTACTATTTGACTTACTTTCCAAATGAAACTATTTATTTGCCAGCCATTTCACTATAGGATACAGGACAGGCTAAGCTGGAGAAGATGTTTAAGTGTAATGAATGTGAGTACATCTCTCACTTATTTTCAAAATAACACAGTAAGAAATGAGGATATGACATACCATGACACCACAAACTAAGTAAATAAAATCAAAGAATATTAAAATAAAATAAAAAATCTATTTTTTCAGATTGTTTTGCAGTTCTGTTTTGCAGACCATTTGCTATTCTTCTGAATTGAAATGACTAATAATCAAGATCCCAAAAGCCCATTAAAGGTTCATTTCCAAAACTCAATCACGTCCAGTGATAAAGTGTACAAATCTTGTTAGAAATAGTGATTATCTTTGTGTAAAACAAACAAGATTTGAATAAATTTCTGTTAGCTTTTCAGTGAAAAAATTTGAGACAAATAAAATAAGAGCAGCCAAGGTAGCTAATGCTAGATCATCAACAAAGGGAGATTAAACTGTTGGCATGAGACCTTCAAATGGGTGTCCTGCTTCACTAGCACAGGTTGACTTTCAAATGATATGGACTAAGCAGATGCTACAGATCACTGCACTTGCTTGTCAGTGTTACCTGCAATGCTTAACAATTAGTTTTGAGACTTAAATTTGCTGGAAGAGATAATTATGTACAATAAAACTTAGGAAACCTTGGCTGACAATAAAGGTACAAGTGAAATACTTTTCTAGGCACTGAGGCACAAGTTTTGTGCATGGGTGTCCTTCCCCTTCCTCCCTTCCTCCCTTCCTCCCTTCCTCCCTTCCTCCCTTCCCCCCCTCCTCCCCCCCTCCCCCCCCCCATCCT
>WTSP01017565.1:11302-28472 GCA_025331215.1 Actenoides lindsayi
TTTAATGAAAGGACCTTTGTCTTGTATAAAACTAGTTTTTATGACATCTCTTTTTTCTCTGCTCCTTCCTTCCTTCCTTCCTTCCTTCCGTCCTGCCTTCCTTCCTTCCTTCCTTCCTTCCTTCCTTCCTTCCTTCCTTCCTTCCTTCCTTCCTTCCTTTTCTTTACCTGTCCCCCTCTCTCCTACCCTTAGTCTTTTTCCCCTTTTTTCCCCTTTTTCTAAAGGTTTTTTTCATGGCAGGCTGTTTCACAAGCTTTTAGGGTAAGACAGCTGGAAAGTAAGCACTTCTGGCACCCTAACTATGCAACATTACATCAGCTTTATACAACATTTAATAAATTCACTTGGTTATTTTAAAATATTCTTTATATCTTGGAAACAAATACCTCACACTAATTAGGGCCAAAACTGGGTTGGTCCCTTTTGTTGAAATGATTTATGTGATGTATTTTGTCAGTTATATAACTATTCATATGTAATGAATGATGTATATTTTCAAAGCAATTATGTAGCTCACTACTGATACAGAAATTACCTATGGCCAATGTTAAATATCCTTTCTTATTATACATGAGGTTTCTATCAAAAATCCTCAACTGTGTCAGAACTGAAGTAAAACAAAACTTTTTTTAGTTTCAGAATGGCTTCTTGTTGTGAAGGATACATTCTGTTTACTAGTTCAGACACAGGATGCCAAGGTAAGGATAACAATATTTTATTATTTGCTTGGCTGCTGTGAAACAGTAGGAAAAAGAGGGGAGTAGAAATAGATACTACAAGCTGCAGAACTGCATCACCATGTTATTAGGATTACCTTTTACTAACAACCTACTTCTGTACTCCCTGCAGTGTCCTCTGGCCATCAAATCGTAGCTCTGTAACTTGAGACTTTTTTTTTTTTTTTTAAATATTAAGGGCATGAAAAATAACAAAATATACTTTGATTTTCATTACTAAGATTTTGGAGGGGGAAGCTCAAGTTCCCTGTAATTACACCAACACCTCCATTGATTACCTCTTGTTTACACACTGAGGTCACATTGGAGAATGGCTTGTTTTCCTTTAAAAAGTGTTACATACACCGTGTTGATTGTTCAGATAATACTGGCTTCTAAGTTAAATTTCAGATGCATTCTTACATGACTGAGCACAGTACTCCAAGCCTCTGCTCTTGTTACCATAAGTTTATGAACATTTTGCAGTGAGATTCCTGCTAGCCCTGAGGCTGTCAAAGAGTATTTAAGATGAAACAGCACCTGATCACCATTGATCATTTGCCTGCTTATAAAGGAGAAAAGAAAATATGCTAAGGAATGAACAGAAACAACAAAAGTAAAATAATTAACAATTACTTCATTCCCACACAGCAAAACCTAGATGTCAACTGATCAGTTCTTAATGCCTGCATACACTTTAAAAGTGATTTTTCTTCAACAGCTATCCGCATCAGAACATGTTCTGCAGTTGTAAATCAGTGCCAGTGAATTAAATTTTGCTCAGGGCATTGTGTACGATTACAATGTAGCTATTAATACAGGGAAAATAAACAAGGAAAAAATGTTTAACATGACATAGGATCTGACTTATTAACTGGTTCGGCACAAATGAATGTCAAGAAAATAACGACAGCCCCAGGATCCATCTAACATGTTAGTTTGAAAAAAAACAGTTTACTGATGGCTTAGAATATAGAATCATAAGATCGTCTCAGTAGGGAGACACCTTTAAGATCAAGTCCAATCGTTAACTCAGCACTGCCAGAGCATCACTAAACCATGTCTTTCAACATCACATCTACATGTCTTTTAAATACCTCCGGGGATGGTGACTCCACCACTTCGCTGGGCATCATGGTCCAGGGCTTCACAGCCCTTTTGAGGAAGAAATTTTCCTAATACCCAACCTAAACCTCCTCTGATAGAACTTGAGGCCTTTTCCTCTTGTCTTATCACTTGTTACCTGGGAGAAGAGACTGACCTCACTTCAACTTCCTTTCGGGGAGTTGTATAGAGAGATAAGGTCTCCCCTGAGTCTCCTTTTCTCCAGGCTGAGCCGCCCCAGGTCTCTCAGCTGCTCCTCACCAGACTTGTTCTCTAGACCCTTCACCAGCTTTGTTGCCCTCCTTTGGACTTGCTCCAGCACCAAATGTCCTTCCTGTAGTGAGAGGCCCAGCACTGAACCCAGTATTTGAAGTGTGGCCTCACCAGTGCAGAGTGCAGAGGTACAGAGGTTTATGTTATTCTTTCAGTCTGTGTGCTCCCAAGTAAGAAATATAGCTTCAGTTAAAAAAAAAGAATGAAAAAAGAAACATACCACTTCAAGTAAAAATATTACACAAAAGAGAATTTCTATATTAGAGGGTCAGGGTAAAGACAGTGATTAACAGAAGAGAGTGTATGATCAAAGAAAAGCAAGACTTCTTTCTAGAAAAGCAATTGCTGAAGAAAAGAAGCATGAAAAGCCCATTGCCATGGTGCTGGATGTGTTGTTGTTTCTTTCTGACCTCACCTTGTCCAGTCAAGATGACTAAAAGCCTTACTTTGTTATTTACTAGCTTTTAAGCATATGGTTTTTGACAGTCTTCATTATTCTTTAATAAGTTTCTTTTGTAGTGGGACTCACCCTTTCGGAACTCAGTTAAGGAACTGAATTGAATGTTTCATCTAGAGCAGGTTCATTTTAATTCATTTAAATATATAAAGACATTCTGTTTTGTTTTGTGGTTTTTCTTTTAATACCCATGGGCTTGCAGGCAGAGAGGTATATAGCCTTATCTCCGAGTCAGAAGTTGGGTTTCTGTTCTCTGCAAACTTTTCCTTGTTCAAATTAGGGCATCTCAATGCTTGTTAAAGTTTCATGTTATAAGGGATGGGTTTGCCTTGGCAGATTAATTTACCAGCAGGAAAATCTACTTCTGTTTTACTTAATGCCAAGTTTTAAAGGCTGCTTACTTTGTGGGTGGTGTGATTCAAGAGGAAGCAGGGTAGCCACAGGCATGGGATCAGAGCTTCGTCCTTATGCACATGAGCAGGTGTGGGGGTGTGAGAGAAAAGAAGGTGCGAGGGTTCTATCCTTCCTCCTCACACCCAAATAACCCCCCTCAGCATCCTGGGGAACGCTGCGTGCTTGGGAAGCACCCTGGACCTGTGTGCTTCCTCTCCATTTCAACAGGCCTGGGAGGCTTGAAAAGTTCGCAGACTCGTCCCTGGGTTTGAAATGAGAAGAGAGGGAGGAAGCCGTATGCTCAGGTAGGAGCCTTACGGCCCTAAGGAGGGTTCCACAAAACCCAGAGCAAATTCCACCGTGCAACATCGTGACTGCAAAAGGGGGCAGTGGGGCTCCCACACAGCAAGACCAGCACTTGCAGAAGAACAGCTGCACAAAGGTCCAGAAGCCGAACGGTTTCCCAAAAGACCAATGTCGCAGTCGACCCCACACAGGGAACTAGGCCTTTTCCCGTGCACACCTATTTGGAAAGAGCTGTCAAATTAAAAATGAGCGTGTTTGTATATGTTGATGCTAATGGTTAATAAAAAACAACAGCATTTATGACGTGAACCATGTGGAACTGTGGAGTGAGAGTCTGTGGGCTTCTCCCCAGTTGTTTCAGAATCACAGAATGTTAGGGGTTGGAAGGGACCTCCAAAGATCATTGAATCCAACCCCTCCTCCAGAGCAGGATGAAAATAAAGCAGATCACAAGGAAATGCATCCAGACAGGTCTTGAAAGTCTCCAGAGAAGGAGACTTCACAGCCTCTCTGCAGAGTCTTTTCCAATGCTTGAAGGCCTTGTCACAAGCAAGCAAGTCCTCTGGACACTGTCAGGAATCACAGCATCTTCACCCATCACACGAAAATAAATCAGGTTTCATTTGGACCTGAATTTTGCAGTTTTAACTACATAATGCAGTGTGCACTCACTCCAGGCCTATACTCAGTTAACGCTGTAAAGTAGCCACAGGTCCTACAGCCATACCTGGACTAAATTTTAAATGACCTTTACTGCCTTTACTCAGCAGAGTCCACTCCAAGAGGTGACCCTGTGCCGCTGCTGCAGCCACTGCCAGCTGCTTTCAGCCTGGTTACTCTAAAAGCACCTGGCAGGACTCTAGGTGTGTTTCAGCATGGAAACAGTCAAAGACATTGCTTCAACCCATAATACCTTACTGTTACCTTGCCCTAAGATGGCCAGAAACAAACATTAGGTACCTTGTCGAGTGCCTGGTTTGACAGTTTAATGATTGCTGTTTGGGGCTTCTGACCACTATCCCATTTGAAATCATGAAACTGCGTATTGATATTTCTACCCATGACACTCAGGAAGAGAACAGGGACTCTTTCCTAGCACTAAAGAGCCAGGTACAGCAAGAAATATGGCCAGGCAAGCTGTGAGGTCCAGTATCCCATTTGCTGTAAGAAGAAGCTGTAAGATTCCATTTAGAGCTTTGCCAAGAGAAAAAATGTCACAGTACAGTTTTTACTGTTCAGCTTAAATCACAAAGTTCTGCTGTTTGCCAAAGCAGGACCAAATTGGAATATCTGAGCAGAAAACCTGTCTTCTGGTTGCCTTCACACAACCTGTAACCACATAACTGTATTTCTTTTGCACTCGGTTCTCTCTAATTGGTTTTCTCAAGAAGGAGTTTCCCTCCAAAAATATTGATACTGGAGCGCAGGGAGGACAGCAGAGAATCTGTTCAGCATGTCCTTCTCCACCAGCCTACACCAAGAGCTATTCTGCTGCTCACAGGCTGATGTTTTTCTCACCTCTTCCATCTTCCTCTACTTGGTCTGAAAGTCAGTCCCTGCACCTGCTACTGCAGGATATTGCCATCTATGGCTTTCCAACACTTCATATTCTGATGAATAGCCGACTTCTTGTTGCTTCGGAGAAAGTCCCCAACTGTTGCTGAATTTTCTCTCCAAGTCCAGAACAGAACAGAAGGGGCTTTTTTTTACCTTAATGGGCTCTGAAGATTAGCGCCTGCAGACAGTCAGGTGCCCAGTCTCCTCATCCTGATTTATATGTTTGGTTGCATGACTTCTGGTTGGCGAAGGAGAATATCTGCCCAATACCTGTACATTAGCAGATGCCACAGGAAAACAGTCTTCTCTCTTATATAGATATAATATACAAACTCTCTCAACAGAGTCCCACAGCGACAGTGTAAAATGAACATAGTTTAAAGCAACGGAGCCATCCATAGCAATAAGCTTAAAAATTAATCAGAAATAAATAAAAAAAAAACCCAAATACATAAAACAAACAAAACACAAACCAAACCAAACCAAAACATCAAAAAAAACCCCAAACCCAACAACAAGAAGAAACCCCCCCTACCTCTTTCAAACACAGTCCACAGCTTAATTACTGTAAGCCCTTCTTTTTTCTAGTGAACTTGAAGTTTGCTGTGCAAATACTACACAGCATTCCTTTAAGGCTTAAGCACATACGTTTTAAAAGCTGATAACATTTTTCCCATTGGAAGAGCTTAAGTCCCTTTATGATATGTTCAGGGATCGTGTTTCGCACATTCAGTTTTCAAGCCAAGTAACATCAGATGTCCTCGCACCACAAAGCTTAATGGGTGAACTTTTGCCTCACTAAATCCTGGAAGATAAGAAGAGGTGAATACTTTAAAATAAAGGCAAACATTTGCTTCAACATGTAAATGTATTTGTTCGAAGTGTAAATTAAATTCAATTAAGTTCAGAGAGTGGTATCTTAAGACTTTTGCTAATTATACTTGTGAGTTTCAACTCATTAAACTCAGCACTTTTAAGAAAAGGGAATCTGCCAGGAAACTACCCATTACACAGGCTGATTATTTTGTTTCCATCACTAAAACTTTGAGACCAGCCTCCAAGATACTCCACAGGAGGAGGAAAAAAAGAGAAGGGTCCTTTTGCCAACCATAGCAAAAGAAGATGAGCTGCAGAAAGCAATTTGTATTTACTGGGTGTGTAAAACCTCTAACTGCACATCCAAGAATATCCTTATGCAGCATTTGTGCTGTCCACCTTGACAGATCCCCTGGAACTTGTTGATGCCTCTCTGGTTAGCAGCACACTGCTGGTCCAAAGAGTAAGCTCATTTGAAAAAATTAAACCTCTCAGCAATTTAAGGCCAAATAAATGCTCCCTTTTGTGATAACTGTTAGCCTGGCCAGAACTTCAAGGCTTGATTTGGATATGAATTGGCTTAAAACGTGAAGGAAACTATGCCAGGGAGCAGAAAGAGGGGTAACAGGAGTCAAACTGAAACTCATATGGAGGAAGAAAGGGCATGAGAAATATAACTGAGGCAAATGTAGTCAAAACAGCATGAAGAGGGGATGGAGGAGTCCAGAAGAAAGTACAAATTGGGAGCCTACAAGTTCCCTAATCAGTGGAGAAAACAGCACAAAGAGGAAGGCAACTGAATCTTTATCAAGGTTCTGACATGAAGGAGCAAGAAGGAGGCAACTGGAGAAGTAAAAATCAACAGGAGGTTGACACGTCAGGAGAGAGACGGGGAGGATTGCAGCCTTTGGAGGCTAAGCCAAGAACACGGCTTACAGAAGCTACAAAATGTGCAACCAAGTGTTTTTATAGAGGGACTAGCTAGTGTTGGCACAAGACAGCAAGTGTTAGCACTGGAAGACAGAAGAAGTGCTTAGTGTGTGACAGTGACGAAGTCCCACGCAGCCCTGCGAAAGTATGTCTGAGCTGCATAAAACCGAGGAGCTCGCTTTCAGCTAGTTAGCCAAGCCTCAGAAGCAGTCTGTGCGTGTTAACATTGCTTTAATTAATTTAACCAGGCTAATACCCCTAATTTGCTGGAGGTATCTGTAAACTGTGCTTTGCAGGGTTAAGCATATTCAGTGTATCTTTGTTAAAAAGAGCCGTGCCAGAGACAGCCAAACAGGTCAGTCCTTTACAAAGCCATTCAAACCCTTAATTTTCCTACTGCGTGTCCTTGGTCAGTGATTATGAACACCAGAGCGATAGGCACCGAGCAGAGACTGCCAACCAGCCAAGGCTGATGAATAACTGCCCCCTCTTAATTACTGCCAAAGCTAACAGCCATGGCTATGTTCATACCAGGTGGTCTCCCTTTAAGAAAATGATCTTTCACTTTCCTTCTCCTTTGCGCAAAGAACATTTTGCTGTATGGTAGAAAAAAAAAAACACAACAACCCAAACCAGCCCAATTGCACGCTATTTGCAGCAGGCAAAAAGTGCTGCTCACATGATTTTTCTATGTTGTGTTTTCATACGGCTCTAAACTTTCTGCTGGGTTTGAACTCCTGCCAGCATTTTAGCATAGCAACTTGCTTTCTTCATGACATTCAGCAAGTGGTTTTACCTCCTCCAAGGCTTGGGCTGCAACCCAGGGAGAATTTTACGTTCTGAAAGAATGGAAAGTCGGTTACAGCAAGAGTAGAGAAAGCAACACACCTCCTCCCCTCCAACCGCAGACTGACCCAGCACACTGTCTCTACGTGATATTATGACTGTGATCATGTGAGACCCAACTCTTCCAGCAGGGAGAGGAACATGCCTTATTGCATGGAGCAGAGGCTATTCACCGGGCTCCTGTGGGCTTGCTGCTGCATGCAAGGTTTTAATATGCTCATGCTTACGTGACTGGCTCTGCGCACATCATAGAGTAGAAGAACACAGGTAGAAGCCAGACGTCCCTGAAAAAGTGGTAAGTCAGGCAAGCACATCTTCTTCTACAGCAACCCATCCTACTTGCTCCTGGCTGCCCTCTTTCCAAATCACCATCACATGACAGGGAGGGAACATTTTCCCAGGGGAAGAGGGAGATTTAGGCAGGCCAGGACCCGGACAAATTATTCTAGCAACATGCACATGACTTGCAGAGTGCAGGATGAGCAATTCTGATATGCACAAGTGCTGTGAAAGCCAAACTCCTCTGAAACCAATAGAAATATTTCCACTGGCTTTAGTGAACACTGGATCGAGCTTTTAAGTTATAGATAGGCAAAAATGCAAATAGGGGCCCTCTGTGGGTTGTTGGCACAGTGGCTGTGAATACCACTGGAATAGAAATAACCATGAAGTACCTGAGGATCCACCACCATTGCTGTCCAGTGACTAGTTTTTATACATTCCCCACCTCAGCAGAGATACTCTACACCACTGGGAAAATCTGGCCCACGCTCTCTGCTCTGCAAGATTTCAGTCTAGGTGGTTTTAGCATTGGGCAGAGTGTGCTGACCATGCAGATTATACCAGGTGTCAGGCACAAAGTAACTTTAGGGAGTTGTGCCAGCATGCAGAATAAAGGAAAGAATCCTCCTAACACAGATAGGCCAGACAAACTTGAAACCACTGTTCGTGAGCCAGAAAGACAGATTCCTTTTCCCATAGTTGGTTTCCTGTCTCCTAGACTCGATGTGATACTGTTGGCAGGAAGGAAAGGAACTCCTTCACTGCACATTGTGCATGTGACTTTTGCTGCTGCCTTGCTTTATGCAGATTATTATTATGTCCTTTCCTTTAATCACTGGCTAGTGACAAGCAAGTGATGGTGTAAGTACCACCACTTATGAGGGATGGCCTGTTAATTTATGGGGATTCCTTTAATTTATGGGTTTTTTTTTTAATTAAAGCCACTCATTGCTAGGTAGTAGGTCTTGTAAATTAATAACACAATCAACAAGAAATGGAATATTAATAACAAAATTCTGGATCAAAATAAAAGCAATGCTGTCCATCAACAATAACGATGACAAGTTGAAAGGGACGCCATCTCCTCATGGATTATTATGGGTCAGAAGACTTCATCCCATCCAGGGAACCCGTCCTTAGAAGCCTCAGGCCTTGCATATGTGAACCCATTATCCCAGAGAAACCCCTAAAACCAATGGAAGTCTACATTTGTAGCAATACAAGACACTTGCATTTCAGTGCTCTGCTGCCTCCTTTCTTGTGCTTTCAAACATACAGCCAGGTTACATGCAAAGCATGGCTTGTTTCAGGTTTATGCCTTGAGTCTTACTTTTCCAACCAGTCATTCACAGCTGTGGGCAGGCAGGTGAAAGCCTGAAGTCTCAGTCTTGAAGGACTTGAAGAACTGCTCCCAAGCCCTGCTGTACACTGGGTACAGCAGGATAGAGAGTGTAGGCTGTTGATGTATCTATTCCTGCCTAATTCCCGAGACTTTCCTGCTCACACTTCTCTGTCTACATAAAAAGTTACCATTAATCTGGTTTAAATAAATAAAATAAAAAACCCATCCATCTTAACAGTCTGTTCTTTCCCTTATGTTCTCCATGTAAGAGCAAAATTGCAAACTTCACCCAAGGCCTATGGTGATAAATCTCAAGAAGGGCAAGACCTTCCATTATGAATAGAAAAATGGCTTTAATTTAAAAAAAAAAATCAGTACATTATTTTCAATCATTAGAATCTTGTGCCAGTTGCAAAATCAATCCTTTTCTTATTAAAGGGCTTACATTCCCAGTAAAATACTCTGTGACATAGAATCCCCATGATGAAAGAGCTGGACTGTGCTCTCAGGAAGCCAGGAACTAGCATTATAATCACAGATTTTGCATAGTAAATGAGACCCTGAGTTTTAACCCCTGGAATTTCTTTCGAAGGAGTAGTGGGCTTGTAACTTGGATCACCTGCAGGAAGACTGGGAGCGTGGGCAGTTGTATACAAGGAAAGTTGGACCTGGGGCATGTAATTAAGATGTTCCCAGTCCATAACAGAAAGTCATTTAATACTTCTTGGCAAAGTCTGTGATAACAAAGAAATCAGATTCTGCAGAAGAAGAAACCAGATTTACTCGGATCAGGCATGTGTAGTGATGAAAGAGAAAGGTAGGGAGTGAAACAAAATGCCAGGAATTTGGTTTGCACCCGAGTTTTTTGTTTTTTCTTATCTCTACTGAAAGTGACTGCTCTATTTAGTTTTGAATAATTGCTATGCAAGTTGGATTGAATTTTCTTCTCTCCCTTGGTTTAATGTTGCAGCAGAGACAGTGTATATTATATACTGGCATAACATATGCCTTTTAGAAAAAAAACCTGACAACAACATGAAATTCCCATAGGTGCTGTGCTCACAAAGCATTAGCATAATGTTGTTAGGGAGAGATCTTTGCTCTTACAGAAACTATTCATATCTGTCAGGGTCTTATATGTAGACTGTTGCAAACACTGTGGAAATGAAAAACCAAAGACACGTTAAAATTCTGTTAGTGATGGAGCAGAATCAGAATTTGAAAACGATAAATGAAATTTCTTCCACTGGAGTAGCTATATTTTACTGTGGTAAAGCACAACTAAAGAAAGCATCAGAAAATATAGATGAAAATTATAGGCCAGTGCCATATTAGTACGTGACACTTCAAGGCCTGATGCAAATCATTCTGAAGCTAGTGTTATGTCTAACAGGTCTAAATAATAATAATAATAATAAATAATAGTAATGTAATAATAAGAGGTTGTTCTTCATAATTAAGGTTGATTACGAGGCACTTAGGGTAATGTAACTATTTACTTTTACCACCCATGTATTTGCTTGTGTGAGAATAGATTCAACTGTGATGAACAGCTATGGTTGTGCGTGTTTGGTTTTGATGACTGTAAAGTGCTAATTGATTCTCCTTGAGCTTTCTTCCTTGAGGCTCTTTTGGCCTCCCTTTTGCTAAGTGTTTTGTCTCATAGGCTGAGTCGTATCATTGTACATCAGGTATCTGGATCTAAAGACTTTTCCCCCACTTACTGAAAAAGATCTTGCAAGCTTTATGGGATGATCTCAGCATGCCCTTCAAATTGGATTTTAGCTGTTCATTTGCCACAAGCAAGGTACTCTCCAAGGATCAAAAGCATATGTGTTGCCCAATCGCCCTTCTCTGCACTGACCAAGACCTTACCAAGAGAGCTACAGCACAAGTGGCTGTTTAGAGCACAAAGCCCCAGGTCTCTTATCTGCCCAGACTTAGATCCCAGTGTAGTCAGAACCATCCTTTTCTCAAAGAAAGCATCTGTGCAAATGCAGATCCCATTGAGAATTGCAGGCATTATGACAGTCTGATAAATGGCAATTGCTGTGCTGAGAAGTCACAAGTTAGACACAAGAGCACATCCAAAGGACAGAGAGGACTGTTGCCTGACAAGAACAAAGAACCAGGATGAAGGCATCTTGAAAAGAATTGATTTTTTTCCCCTTTGGACAAATGATAACAACATGTTCCCAGTAGAGTGGCATGAGCCTTAGTGTACATAGTGAAAATGGCCACTGAAAATGGAGGAAGAAGGCCAGGAAAAGGAAGATTAATAGATCACCTGCAGATTAGTACTATGAAGTCCAGTTTAAGATGTTGAACCACCAACATCCATCTAGAGAGGCCATCCTGGTCTGAAATGAATGTCACTTCCTGAGTAGTTGGAGAAAGAGATGTGGACATTCTTCTACAATCAGTGTTCCAGGGGTACATCCCCATTAATTCCCCCATGGATTTCCAACAGGAAAGTCAGAAGGTTTACAAGGAAGGTCAGCTCTGGCTCAAAGTTTCATGGAAAATTTTGGTCCAATGGTTTATTCATCAAGGACTTCCCACAGTGTCTGGGTAAAAGGCAAGGCTCGAAGGGAGCAGGTTCTCTGGCTTTCACCTCTCCCATGGGTTAGCCAGTTCTACTTCTTTCTGTGAGCTGCTGCTCACAGAAGAGAGGAGAGATATGGGATTGAGTGATTGTGAAATAATTCTTTGCTTTGTTGTTGAGTTTTCTTTTTAATTAGCTCAGGTTCTGAAGAATAAAATTAAAGGTGACTTAGTATTTAAAGCACATATACTAAAATGTTAATAAATTAAACACAAAGTTATGGAAACAAATGAATTAAAATGAAAAAAAAAAGTCTTCCCTGAGCTTTGTTTGGTGAGTTTCAGGAGGTGCTTTTGCTACTGAGAAGGTAGGCGCTGAGAAAAGGTGCCTAGAAATGTGGAAACCCTGATCCAAGCACAGGCACTGGAGGCCATGAGCCTCCATTCTAATTCCTTTCATCCCTAGCAGGTCCCTTTAATAACTGTAACAAAGCAAGCCTTGATAATGAACCCTTATATCTTAATACAATGTATATTGTATTCATAGGCACTTTCCTTCTTCTTCTCCCTTTTGAGATGGAATAATGTACTAATAAGAATAGGATTTCTGCTTTCCAGTCAAGAATGTTAGTAGTGAGAAAATAAATAGTTCCCTTCATTACCAAAGTCTCAGAAGAATGTAAACAAAGAAGAAGCAAACATAAAACCTATTTTCAACGTGTTCTGGAGTAATGGATCAGCCTCTGATCTTCAGATACACATCAGTAAATCCAGACTTTGATCTACAAAAGCATTTAAGTACTTGCATAACTTTGAGCATATGAGTAGCCTCTCCACTTGAGATTAGCATGTGGTTAGGTGCTTTTCTGGACTGTGGCTTTTAAAAGGAGTGTAAGGGTTAGTTATGTATTTTGTTTTGTGGGAAGGAAGGAAGGAAGGAAGGAAGGAAGGAAGGAAGGAAGGAAGGAAGGAAGGAAGGAAGGAAGGAAGGAAGGAAGGAGGAAAGAAACCTGGCATGAGTTAGAAAACAGCAAATCCAGACAGAGCTTCCAAGCAGAGAATTTCTGATTGAGACCAAAAAGAAATTAGGAGTATAATACATTGCAGAAACTATTCAGCACCTGTTGGCCTTATATTAAAATCATTGGACTGAAAAATCCAGGAAATTTACACTTTTATGAGAAAAAACCCAAAAAAGATGTCCAATAAAAACTCAGAGCTTCATCACCATGTGGGATCAGTTTTATTCATATGTCTTCCTTGATTTGCTCTGCTTCTTCAGCCTTCCTTTCAGAAGTCCTGTCCCTTATAGCCTTCAGATGAAAGGATTATATGAGATGCAGCTTCTCTGTTTTGGTCAAAACAATCTGAATCCATTTAAATGCAAGGTCTGAGCTTATTCTTTTTAAAATTGGACAGGTTAGGGATGTTCAGCACATAAGCTCAACTTATAGCTTATGTCCATCTCATATGAGCAATGAATTGGCACACTGGCAGCAGAGATGGCCATGCACAAACTGCTTGTAGATAAGGATGTAGGAGTTTCATGTTATACAGTTAATTAGACAGGGCCAGGGAACTTTCCCAGGCGCTGGAGCTTGATTATTTATACTATGAAATTGTTAGGATGATGCCTGGCATGTCTTTGGCAAAGGTACAAACATCCCATCTAACACACTGCCAAGCAATTCTCAGGAACAGCACAGAGAAGACTGCTCCATAGGCAGCTTGCATTCACCCACCCTGTTCTGGAGGGTAAGCTAATTCAATAGTACTGATGCAGGCTGTTCTGCTTCAGCTTTCTTCACTGCCAGCAAATGTTCCCAAGTATGTTTAATTTACTAACACAGACGTAGCCATAGGTCCTATTCATGGACACAGTGATGATTCAGTTGACTTACCAGTCTATTAAAATCTAGATACATCTTGATTCATTGTAAGCAAAATAAAATACTTGGAAATGCAGTAGAGGTGAAGCTGACAGGAGCCTGGGAAAAAGTGCAGCTGAAGGAGGATCTGCTTTGAGAACAAACTGTAATGAAAATACACTGGCTATAGATGTAAGGTCATCTAAGGAAACAAAATGAGTACGTGTTGAGCTGGCGCAAGAGGAAAATTACGATGGTGAGCCCTAGAATTAATGAAGTCTGATTGTCTATTGTTTATGTTTCTCAGTTGATTGACTTTGATTTTTAAGGAGATTTGACTAAAGCTTATTTCTGTCTTAGATGTATTCTGACCACACGTTCATATATAATATTCTTTTCCTTCATTCAGGTCACTTGGAAGATGTTTCTGTATGTGGCAGCTTGTTTCATTGAAGCTAGTAGAAACCTGTTTATCTTTGGGATTTCTACTTCTCTGTCAAAATCAGTCAACAGGTTCAAAATTTAGAAGAGTACCACCCCAAGAGCTGACAGCAGAAGTCTTGTTTCCATAGGAAACGGGGCCACAGATCCATTGTGCATTAGGGTACCACTCATGCACTTAGCACAGAAACAAAGAGACAGCATGAAAACTCAAGTGGGGAATATGTCAAAACTAATACATGACAATTTTGTTAACAGCATTCATTAATACATGTTTTTTTAAGTTAAGAAAATTAACTAAATCCAAACCACTACATCCTTATTTTCTAATCCATTAACTCCTAGAAGAAGCACTGATACAGTTCAAAACATCCCTCTGAATATACTGCTGAGCTTTTGAAAAGATTTATTTTCAGCAACACCAGAAAAATAAAAAGATCTGGAAGAATAATAAAAAATGGATTAAAGTGAACAGAAATAATTTATCAACTGCAGACATACAGGAATGGAAAAAGATGACTACAAAAGATTCCTCCAAAAATTATGAAAAAAAAAAAGGGGGGGGGTGGGGGGGTGGGATTAAGCACAACTATTTTTCAATAGCAATACATCTGTTTATGTTGCCTACCTGCCTGTTGGTACAAGGTATTACACAACATAACGCATATAAGGCATTGGAAACATGCATAGTTTTTTTCAGGTCAGATATCTAACAGAGATGAATTCCTCTTGTTTGCACCGCATGAGTCAGGAACAGCTTAGTCTGATTCAAACCTGAAGTAGGAAGAAAATCAGTATGTTACCTATTTATGGGTCATTTACAGGCTTATACGTCTGTGCAGGAAATGAGTAGGAAGACAAAAGACCTTTGCACAGATGTACTTCAAACTTCCCCAAACTCATCTTATACAACTCTGTATGTGATGTTCCCTATTTCTATATATTAATTTCTATTTCCCCTGTTTAATTTTCTCAACATTAAGTTTCCAGCTTGTTCTGGAATAAGAATGATGTGCATGTCAGAGTACTGTTGTCCATTATTGTTTTATGTTACGGAAGTAAGTTGCTTATCTGAGGCTCCTCAAAATGTTATTGGAAGGGTCAATAAAGTCAGACTTGGGCTTTATGCTTCAGCTGTTAGACCCTGCTGACTTTAACAGCATTTCTCCCAGCTAAGGAGTTATAATTCTGGTTCTTGACAAATAGTGGAGAGGGGAGCTGACCTCAGACTATTACATTTGTAGACACATGTCACCTAATCTCTGCAGTCTCAGTTTCTTCTGCTTCAAGTCTGAATTACTATGCAATTACCACAGATATTTATGTTTATGTTGCCTTTTGATGAGATGAAGCACAAAATTACCTATTAGGCTGAAGTGTTCTTGATTCCTTCACTCCCTTCATTTCTCCAGAAAGAGGCCTGTGTTGCTATAATGCTCCTGGTCTTATATTCAGCCTGGTCAGACTTGTCTGTGGGAATGAGCAGGAGCAACTGCACTCTCCTGTGGGAAGGTCTGTGTTGAGTAGTGTATTTGCCCTATACGTACAAGATCGCATTATTTCTCAGTCTATGGAATATATTCCACATGATGGACCAGATTAGGTCAAGTTTAAGATGATGCAGGCTCAGTGGTTCCTCCAAATCCATATACTTTTCTTTCTTTACCTCCCCTCTCATCTGTGCATTCAGTTGTTTCTCTACAGTATGACCTTGGCACTATGGACTACAAGTATAGAGGTCAAGAAAACTAAACCTCATCTTACAGCAGCACCTACTTCAGTCAGTCAGTTTAGCTCACTGAACCAGCAGAAAACTATTCACTGTTTTCCACTGGGTTAGTTTTCAAGGCTCTGCAGCCAGCTTACTTCAAATGAAGACTAGAACAGCTGAAGGGAAAGCAGAGGGATGCCAGGAGCCTGATGGAGAAGAGTTGGACTGACCCTTGGGTGGTAACATGTTAGCAGACAGCTGTGGCTGCCTTGGGGCAGGAGAGGGGGACACACACTCACACGCATAGGTCTCCTCACCAGTGAGAATCAGTCTGGTGCCACCCGGAACGCAGAACGATGAAAATGGTGATAGCAGCACGAAGACAGAGAGAAGAAGGAGGGAAGTCTCACCAAGACAAAAATAAGAAAGATGAACTGTAAGGAAAAAGGAAGCCAAGGGGAAACAGATTGAGAGTTGCAGGAGTTCAGTGCCAGCAGATGTTCAAAATCGGATGGGCTGAGGGAGCTCCGTAGGGAAATGAAGGTTGGAAGGGAAATGCATAGGAGAACGGCAGGAACCCAGAGAGAACTGCTGCCAGGTTAGAAAAGGGAGCAGGTTGTGCTGACAGACTCCTCTTAAACTGCTTTTCTCCCATTCTGTCAGTCTGATTTGTTTCTTTTGCCCCTGAATTTTTTAAGTCATTCAGCTGTGAGGTTTAAAGCAGAGAAAAGGGATAAGCTTGTAGCAGACCCATGTGTTTGATCCTCAGCTCAGGATGTATGCAGGTAAAAGCTGTTGTACTCGTGCATCTATCACTTCACAGATATTTCATTAGTTGTGAACAGATATCCTGTATATAACTTGGAAAAACCCAGTGAGCCCTTAACCCTGTTAAAACACTAGCTGAAGAACCAATCCAGACAGACCCTGCAGTAACCCCTGGGTGTGTAAGGCAGTGTAAATGGAGCCTGTAGGTCCTCTATGCAACAGTAAGACCAGAAGGAAAGGAATTTTCTTTGTTTCTGAAACCTCAAGGCTGGTGCCATGCAAATTTAGGGAGGGGAAATGTACTTCCTTAACTTTGTTTAACTTAAAGACATGCAGACTGTGCAAGGTGGATGCTCGCTGATGGTCTTTTCTCACATGTTGGAGGGGCTGGAAACTTCCTCTACTTGGAGGTTTTCCTTCTATCAGACTTCATCTGTTTTGAATGATAATAAGCTTGATTAGTCCATTTCCCATTCTTGAACTAAGGGGTAGATCTCAGTGAAGAGACCCATGGAATCCAAAGAATTTGCAAGAACAAATGAGGTAGCTTTTATTTTTTTCTTATTTTCAAATACAAATTTATAACCTATATTATAAACTAAAATTCACCAACTATCCGGAAGTATTGATACCTTCTATGGGGCATTCATTATGTAGCTCAGTTGTTGCAAGAATATTTTGGCAACATCAACATCACCTTTAAATGATTTTCAGATTAGAAGGAGAGAGACGGAGAAATATGTCTTTCTTTCTTTCTTTCTTTCTTTCTTTCTTTCTTTCTTTCTTTCTTTCTTTCTTTCTTTCTTTCTTTCTTTC
>WTSP01017565.1:28572-149529 GCA_025331215.1 Actenoides lindsayi
CCTTCCTTCCTTCCTTCCTTCCTTCCTTCCTTCCTTCCTTCCTTCCTTCCTTCCTTCCTTCCTTCCTTTTTCTTTCTCACTCTCTTACTCTCTTTCTTTCTTTTCCTTCCTTCCTTGCTCATCTTCATTCTTGGGTCTTAAAATGTAGGAAATATTCTGGATACCTGGTACAACTTGGAATACAGGATCATGTTTTGTTATAAGACAGTTTTATGCACAGAACTTCCCAAGGCAGTTACGTGAACTACATTTTACAGGCTGAGAAAGCTGAGACAAAAGGGGTAATTTAAATGACATGACAACCAGTGGGGAAAAAAAAAAAGTTACTTTAATTTGAAAAAAGGAAAAAATTAATCGGTGAGATAGTGAGTCCATCTTAATAAAATGGATAGTGTGGAATTTATTTCCCTGCTCTAATGAATCTGTGGGCAGATGCAGTTGTCCCAGACAATGTAGAATTATGTTCAAATTCTGCCTGAAGATCAGGAGCACTGAGAAAGACCTAGGATCAAAGCAAGCTATGTTATTCAGACCACCCAAATTTACATATTCTTAAAAGCAAGGCTGAAGCTGACAATTCTCTTGAGCTCTTTTCATTTACAGGGCAGGTATAACGCAGTCAGTTACTAATTTTCACAACACTACAGGGAAATCATGATCAACTACATCTTCCAGGAGGAGTTTCTCTAACGAATTAGTCAAAAACATGTTTTTATTCCACAGCACTCCATATCTCTTGTGCCTGTTACATGTTTCTCAGACTCCATCACTTTTGTGGGTTTTAAATGAGTGCTCAAATGATTATTCACATTCTGGAAGTGGTATCAGTAACAAGTGAGCAAACTTTACTACATTCCAACTGAAAACCAAACTCTGATGAAATCTGGAAATCTCAAGGTGAGGTTTCTTTTTGGCGACTTTTGTTCTAGATCAAAACTAAAACCAAGAGTGTTGTTCCATCAGAAGAAAAATACTGGTCAAGAATAATGTTGTTCTTGTGAATAAGACAATGAAAAGGTCTGACTTTGTCACAGAGTCTTTAAATGCCCTTGAAAAAGACCACAAATGTGTCCAAGCCTTGGTCTTCCATTGCTAAAAGGAGATTTATATTACTTCATTTCTGCCATTCTTAACCTTTCTGGCCTATTTTGAATATAAATCATTAAGAAGTGGGAACTGCCTTGTGGCATCAAACACATCAAATGCAGTACCTTCCCTCTGGCAGTGACTAAAAGCAGATCTTCATAAGACAGTAAAAGATACTCCAGGGAAAGAGGTTACAGCATAATCTACCCTCATGAAAGATTCATTCCAATCCCTAGAAATTAGAGATTGACCTAAACCATGAAGCATGAAGTTTTCTATCCGGACAAATTTATTCTAGTTATTATAAGCCACTCTCATTAGTCATATCTATACCAAATCCCCTTCTAAATGCTGCTAAATAATGTGGAAATGCATTCTGCTGGATGATTCTTAATGTCTGTTTGAATTATATCTATGCTGTGGGGTATAATTGTGGCTGAGACTTTTGGTTATTCACATAAAGATAAATAGTGGCAGGGAAGCTAATGGACAGGGGAAGTAGGAAAGACAGTTCTTTCATATAGTTTTAAACTTCCTTTCCTTTGTATGCTGGCAAGTATTCAGTCGTGAAAAAAATGTTGAGTTGTGCATTTTGCAGTGGAGTTCTTTGTTAAATTATATCAAATGAACGCGTTGGCTCTTTTGTATCCTCTTTCTAATTTGAGATGACTCTGAGGCAGCTTTGTTTTCAGAAAAACAGGAAGTTTGGGGATCCCTTTCCTTCAGATCTGATATTTTTTGTTCTATATTACAGGCTAGGTGAAATATATGACACCACTACCTCCCTGTGTGATTTTGTTCTGCCTTCACTTGGTCTGTGCAAACACATAGGGCGGTGCCAGGACCCTTAATAACTCACCCCACATCTGGGACTGACACATGGGCATCTTTCTGGGTACAAACCCCAAGCGAGAAGAGCAGCTCTCACTTCTTCTCTCCCTCAGATAGCATTAAGCAAATCGAAGCTTTGTTTTCTATCAAGAACTGAGCCTTTTCAAACAGCTGCTTATGTGTGTAAAGTCTGCTTGGGTTTTTTTGCCTCTGCCCCTTGGAAATAGCCAGGAGCAGGTTTACCTGCTGGCAAACACAACCTGGATCAGGGTGCCAGCAGAGCCCGTGGCCACTATGGCTTAGTGCTGAGGTGCAACCCCCCTGCACAGCACAAGGAGGGGGCTGAGCTCCTCGCAGGGATGAGGAAAAGCAATTTCAATCCACACCATAAGGCCTACAAAATAAATCGCTCTGCACCACCCCAGATAATTTGCAGGGTATTAAACGGAATCCTTTTAACAGGAGATGCTCGGACTGGGGGAATTGCCAGCCTTGCTCACTGGTACCGCAGGGCACAGATAAACTTTAAATGGATTTGGCAATTGAAATGAGGCCCAGGCGAAAGCACTGCCAAGGGAGGGATGGTTTCTTACGCTCTTCTCCTATTGAGCATTCATCCAAGTCTCAATTTATTCCTCATTACACTATCTGGAAAGGGACTATCTGAAAAAGCAGCGGCAGCATGAATGTCGGCACAGCTCGGCCAGCTCCAGCTGTTGCCCAGTTCACCCTGGCCGTGCATTTCACATCGGCACCACAGCAGACTGGGAAATGGCTGTCGCTCTGCGCATCATCGGGCAGAGGTGGAGGGGGGTGACACCATCAGTGGAGGCAGGGAGAAAAAACCAGGTTTGTCAGGGCTAATTGCCATAAACCAAGAGCAGCAAAGAATGGAGAGGAAGGGGAATTGCCCTGGGAAGGATAGATGGAAGGTTTACATGGTGATATGGATTAATCTGCTTCGTGGCCGCATCTGGAATATTGCGTCCAGTTCTGGGCCCCTCAGTTCAAGAAGGACAGGGAACTGCTCAAAGAGTCCAGTGCAGACCCACAGAGATGATGAAGGGAGTGGAACATCCCCCTTCTGAGGAAAGGCAGAGGGACCTGGGGCTCTTTAGCTTGGAGGAGACTGAGGGGTGACCTCATTAATGTTTATAAATATGGAAAGGGTGACTCTCAGGAGGATGGAGCCAGGCTCTTCTCAGTGACATCCAAGGACAGGACAAGGGGCAACAGGGGCAAGATGGAACATAGGAGGTTCCATGTAAGCATAAGAAGAAACTTTTTCATGGTGAGGGTGACAGACACTGGAACAGGCTGCCAAGGGAGGGTGTGGATTCTCCTGCTCTGGAGACATTCAAGCCTCACCTGGACACATTCCTATGTGACCTGCTCTAGGTTATCCTGCTCTGACAGGGGGGTTGGACTCGATGATCTTTCGAGGTCCTTCCCAATCCCTACCATTCTGTGATTCTGTGACTCTGTGATTCTGTGAAATGACATAAGTACTTAAATATTCAAAGAGTCAGAAGAAAAGAGAGGAGGAATAATGATATATTGCAGAATCACAGAATTGGCCAGGGTGGGAAGGCACCTTTGGAGATCAAGAGCAGGTTACTCAAGGGCATCCAGTCGGGTCCTTACCTAACCTAACAACACTGCAATCTCTGCTAGAGTATCTGAGAAGACTTTAAACTGGCTGTGCTGGATAGTTTTGCAGTGTGCTGAGTAAATACCCCAGCTACTAATTTCCTGGGAGTTGGCTCATCTATGTTTATATGGACCTCAGTGACTGCTGTGTAGAAACATCCTGAAGGATCTTTAGTCTGTTATGGACAGGTCAGGGCCATGGTCTCCATCAGATCCTTGGTAAGAATACAAGAAAAGTGGGTCCAAGACCAAAAAAAAACCTTTCCAGAATGATATTTCAAAATAGCCTCTTGGATTTGACTTTGCATATGGCAAGACATTAACAGTTCTTGTGGTTTGCTCAAAACACTGCGTATAATCATGGTTACAAAGACTTATTTTTAATGTGTTTCTATAAAAGTTATAATCCATGATCCAAATCTGTAAAAGGAAGACTAATGTTGAAAATAAGTTATTGAAATATTTTACTTTCTTCAATGTCATTTTTAAGGAAACTGGCATAATTCTGTAATAGGTGAAGATTTGAAAAAAGATGCTTCCATTTAAAAGTCCTCAGTGAACTGTAGTTCAATTTTTCAGTCCTGAGTAGGAAAAAATCTCCTTCAAAGGACAGAGTTGCATTTCCATTAAAATCTGAAAATCCAATCTTAGGTTCTTTCGTCAGGCTAAATTCACCCAAGTTTCATTTGGATTTCTTCCTGAATGAACGGTGCAAAAACTAAGTTCAGCTTGGATTTTTGAAGGGAGTAAACAAAAGCATAAGTACAGATGAGTGCAGCAGCTCTCTCTCCCATGAGAAAAAGAAATAAAGCTGGTTAGTGAGTATCTTTCCCATGTGAATTAAAAGGAAGATGTATGTAAAACTGCTTTCAGTATGCAAACTCTTAAAATCAAAAGGAAATCGTTAAGGATCTGAGCATCCTTCACACATACTGATTTCAATAAAAATTGAAAATACTCAGGGAAAACACCATCATGCCCTTAAATACACTGTTTTAAAACTTCTTCACTTTATATTCTGAGCACAGCTCAAGACATTTTACGTGTGATGTGGAACTGGGACTGTGTCTGCTGCTGACATCCTGCTGCCAGGGGCTGGCTGGTAGAGCTAACCACATCATGCAAAGAGATCCTGTGATAGGTCCAGGGTTCACTTTTTTTAGGGGGAAAAAAAGCTATAAAACCTCCACGCTGATATCTTTCAATCTTATTTCTCAGTTATGTATAGGGCAGCCCATTCACAGTGGTCGAATTCAGCAATATTAGACTAATGTCTGTGTAAAGGGTAAGAGAAACCACATCTTTTAATTTACTTTCTTGCAAGCTCTCCGTGCATAGTTTACATGCAACACAAAAAGGTAAAGATCCTTAGAGAAAACATCTTTGTCATCTAGTTGCTTTGCTGAGAGATAAGGTTACTAAGAGAAATAGGACAATACCAACCACACAACATTAAGGATATGATTCTCAGTGGCCTTAGTAAACTTAAGGAAATCCTTTTCAGCAGCCTGACACCATAACTGAAGTGTTTGAGATGGTATCTCCAGCATTTGAAAGAGCAACCCTGACACATACTTTGATTAGGGAAGTTGACATTTCTGTTAAAGTTCAGCAAGTCACAGAATCCTCTTAACATATGGCCAAATATTACAATGTTCTCTTCTGAAAAAGGTGAGTGTGATTGCAGATCTCATAACTTTCAAAGTCAGAAACAAAACTTATTGCATCGGATTCACTCCCTCATTCTCAGCAAAACAAACAAAGATGGGGAGACAGATAAAATACCGAAGAAGAATGATGATAACAATAAATCCCACACATGCTTTGAAGATGTAGAGAAGACAAGAAAGCAATGTAAATTTTGCTATTATACAAATACTATGGTACTGAAATTGCTGAGATAGAAGTTGAAGAATATTTTGTACGATATTATCACTGTTCTGGTTTGATGACAAGCAAGCCTCAAACCTAGAGATGGGACTTGAGCCATAGAGTGAGATTCAGTAGTCAGTTTTGCCCATAGGTCAGATTACCTCTGTTCATATATTGAGATTTGGATGTCCAAAGAAACGCCTGCTAATTTAGAACATACGGAGTAGAAACTAGGATAGAAATCCTGCCACAATAGAGCCTCCTGAAGGGTTGCGGTATTGCTGGGTTGTGACTGGATCAGTGTACTGGCAAATTAATCATCACAGGACTGGATTAAACCAGAAAGTAGAAGAAAGTGAACTCTTCTATGTAAACACATAAAAGGATTTATATTTTTTTTCAGTTCAAGGTCTGGGTAAAGGATCTGGTCAGTTCTTATTTATTCAAAGCAATTTACCCATTGCTCTTTTTTTTTTGTTCTTCATCTATCTGACAACATAAAAAAAAAGATCTCTGTAGGAAACAAAAAGAAGCATTGAAATGTACCACAAACAGTATGTATTTACACAGGGCTTGCAAATGGAGTAGCTTGAAGAGGAGGATGCTCCATTTTTACTATCTGCTAGCAGTTTATGCAAGCTGTCTGTATAACTACACATCCTAAATCACGAGAATAAGGACCAATCTTCAGAATTGTTTAAAAGGTTTACTGATGCTTTCATAGAAATAAATGGACTGGAAACAACAGAATCAGGAAACGCTGCAAAGGCTGTAAAGTTTGTATAAAGAAACTATTGTGAAGGTGTGCCAATAGAGCAGTTGTTTGATGTTGCATTACAAATATATCTTTCCTTTTTCCTTTGGTTTTTTTTTTTTTTTTTTAATTTTGTTTTAAGATTCAATTTATCAAATTGCTTTTTTATTTAAAGAACAAAACGTGGGAATTATTTCCTGAGATGCAAAGTGGAAACTTTAAAAGAAATACAAAAAATCTAATCAAGATTAGATGCCAGCCTAAGATATAGCTGGATTTTTATTGGGATTTAAATTTCTTCTTTGCCGTCTCAGCTGTACTACCAGAACTGCTTCTCACAACATTTTCATTTCAGGTAACAGATGGAACCTGGCAATACAGAACAACATAAAAAAAGTAGGAAAAAAAAGGCATCCTGAAATTAAAAATTCCTGATGTTTTCAGATTAAGAAGTATGGCCTCTTTTGTGGTGACTCTTAAGCCAAAGTGTCAGTCAGGAAATAGAATTTGGAGGAGGACTGCCCTGGTAATCCAGTAATGGAGCCCAGAGATGCATTGCACAAATGATTTACAAATATTTCGGGGTTTTTTTGAGATCTCAGAGCTGTGTCTCTTCCTAAGCCCTTGGGATATTCTAGCAAAATTTCTTGAGTGGATGTTGTAAATACTAACGTGAAAGGTACCTGGCATTTTTGCCTCCGTTCTTTATATTTCCCACTGTTGCTCTCAGTATTCCCACTGGAAAACTTGAGGCTGGATCCCAGACAAGGTGGAAAAGGAGGACGGAAAGTCCAAGAGCCTCTTCTCCTTTCCCTTGTGCATTTACCCACAAAGCTTCTTTTAACAAGCTAAAGTTTCATCATTCAGGGGAAACAAAAGCTGACAGTTACGTACCTGGAGTAACAACTAACTGTCTGCAAACATGTGAAGCTGAATGATAACATCTTTTGATCATCACACCACAAAGCATAAAATACCTTGTACTCTCTGTAATTTATTACCTTAGGGTTTTTTTTTTTTAGGAAACAAGTGTTATGTGAAAGATTCTAGACTGGCAGTCCTTCAAAGAAAGTTCTCAACACAGGAGTCATGGCTCACCCCATCATTACCCCTCCCAGGCCCTGACACCAGTTGTCCCAGTGGCCTTTCTGATGCAACTGCTCACAGGGAAGGGGCAAGGAGGGGAATCAACACTCAGCCTCAGCACGAGCCCTAAAGATGCTTCTGGCGAGGGCTGTGAGTTGTTCCTTGAGTAACTGAACCATGTAACCCAAAACCCGTGGGCTTACCTTTCTGAAGTTCTTCACAGAACATGACACCTCTGAAGGGTTTTATAAAATACCTTTAACTGTGTCTGAAGATTAGGGCTAATGACAATATTTAACTTTCTTTCCTAGAAATGTTTGGTGTCATATTGACTTTGACTCTTAAAATTATTTTTATATGTTCAGGTGTTGAACATTCTCTCCAAAACAGGTAGAGAGACATAGCTAGGAGGGCTCTGGAGGTCAGCAGCTGAAGGCTGGAATCCTGGCTCTGTTCATGTGTGCTCTGGGGAATGCTAGGGAACAAATGAGACTATCAACCAATCCTGATTCTTCAGCATCTGGGGTGGACATTTTGAATGGGATAACAATGCAGCCACAAAGGATTGATGGATCACAAAGGGAATGCAAATGCAGGATACGTTTGTGGGAGGGGTCACTGCATGAAGCATTCACCTTCCTTTAATCAACATTTGGCTACAATTCCAAATAGCATTTTGCCTCCATAGTAATCTCCTGATGGCAATTCCCAAGCATATTTCATATGAAATGCAATGCTGTTAACCATGTGTTCTGATGACTTGGAATTAACCTCTTTCTTCTACCAAAGATCTGTGGGACATTCTTGGCAAAGGCTATCTGGCTAGTGTACTATGAGCAGGACAAACGTCTTTCTCAAGTTCTCTATTGCAAATGCACTGTTATCCTAAACCTGGTGATCTCACGAGAATCTTCCCCTAAACCTTCTAGAGCTTCAGACTAAGTCAATAATTCAACCACTTCTTCCAGTCCTCAGATGCTGTTTCAGACTAGTGCACACAGGAAACTTAACATCCTCCATTAATTTTGTACACACCGAAGAAAATCGAGTCGAAATGGAAATATTATTTCTGGGAACAAGGAGAGGACCTTAGAGAAGTGTGCTTACAGAAGTGTGGTCAGTATGGAGTGACTCCAGCACTGAATTTTATGTTTTATGGTGCCTTAGGCTGAAGGGGCTTTTCAAGGGCAAGGTAAAGAATGCCAGAATAACAGGCCAAAGTCTTATTCAGAGGAAACTCCCCCCTGAGCTCAATATCAGTTTCCCTTGAGAAAGGGCGGCAAGGTTTGGCTCATAAACCCTGTATGTAGAGTTAGCAAAAAAAAGGGATTTGTCTTTTCAGATTGGAGGAAAAAAAAATTTGCTTGTTCTCTTATGAACAAACTATACATATGGACCTTGTTAATTACTTGGGGTTCCATAACATTTATCTGTTCACCAGCATATTTATTTCCCCTAGCATCTAATGTACCTTTGACCTTTAATATAGTATCAACATTAAACAAACAAACCAATAAAATAACACGGTTACCAAAACTTTCCCTTGTATTGTTGAAATACTCTCTCTGCAGCCTCACTCATTTCCTGTCGGGAGAGTTTGGCACTCAAGCTCCACTACATAAACAAGCCCAGGAGCTGGCCCAAGTTGGACGTTTTGCACAGATAACGGCAGAAGATGCTTTAGAATTAAGAAAATAGGATTGTCTCCAAAGGACCTGATCTCTTTTTGGGTGCCCTATAGCCCTCTGCCTGGCTTTTTAAACATCTGTCTCTGTCCTGGAAACACAGACAAACAAAAGCAATGAGAAAGTTTACTAATGAAGTTTTCAGTTGACTCTAAAGACTGTTTCCTGATACACAAGTGGTTGCTCCTGATACATATGAGATGAACTGGACTGTCCCTCTGTTGCAGGTAGTGAAAGAAGCTTATAGTTGCAGCTCCTTGGGGGGACATATGAATAAGCTCGAGTCGTGAAGAAAGCCCTATGCAAAGCACTGTCATCTCCAAATTAATATTCACCATTAGCAGAGCATTACATCTATACTCTTTGGGAAATTGAGGTAGGTCTTGCAGGGAGAACTTGTGACCTTCTGCTCCACAGCACAGCATTTTGCCCTCTGGATGTGCCCATGCCAATGTCTGAGCCTTAGTAAAAAAAAAAACCACAAACAAACAAACAAATAAATAGTGTAAGAACTTTTTTTTTTTTCTCAAGCCTTTGCCACAGAATAATCCTTTCCTCCCTATAAATTTTTATCTTTAAGGGAACTCTTATCCACCTATGTGTTATTCTTCGTGTGAAATAATTCCACCTCTAACTTCTGTGTTGCACCTGAGACATAATATCTTTAAAATATCCCTCGTTGCCTTGTTTTCTGGGTTGTTCTTTAAGTGTCGTGAGTTTCATGCTGATACTGCATCAGTGATCAATCAAACCTTTGCCAAGAGCCCACACAAAAATAAATAAATAAATAAACCCTCTGGTACATTTTGATGTGCCTTTGAAAAGAGGAAAATTCCTTTCACATGGCCTCTTGTCCCTAGAAATCTACAAGTTTCTTTGTCTTGGCAAATGGCCAAGCAGCACCGTGATGTACCATTTTTCTTGGCCAGTTTTTTTTAAGGTCTTTTGAAACCAGACCAAGCGTTCACATGGTATTTCTTCATTTCACAGCTGCAAGACAGTGACCGCAGCTGCATGTGCCATGAAACACAGCTTCCATCTATAGTAAGGGACGCTGTGTTTTTTGTTGTTCTGAGATAGCTGACTAAACGGATTCAAACTCAGGGCTGATACAAGCAGTGCTGCGGCTTCCTACGAAGCCATTTCACTCTACCTATAAACCTTAGCGCTTCAGAAAGCAGAGCTAGAGAGGGGCCTTTGCAGGGTGAACTGTGTATACACATGCTAATGTTCTACATGCGTAGGACCGAATTAGCATCTCCCTAGGTGAATGCCATGCGAGTGGACTGAAGCTGAACGAACATCTGTAGCCCACCTGGCAGCAATCTTTGCAAGCCCACACTGCTTGGTGCCTCCCTTCAACCCAATCCAAGTCCCTTGAGGTTACAGGCTTGGCAGGCTGTTTAAATTGACCCTGTTTGGAGTGGTCCCTTACATCATTTCATTTCATAAGCTGTTAACTAAACTATTTGTGAGAATGGCTCAAGTTGCTTGCTGACAAATTGCAACGATGCTTGTAAAAAAGGGGGAAAAAAGGGAAGGGGAAAAAAAACGTCAAAACATGGTTCATGTGTAAGGCAAAGTCAGCCAGGAAATATTTATGGTGGGTCCCGAATGATCAGATATTCTGGAAGTGGAAAGGAGGAACAAATGTTTCCCTGTCTGCTTGTTAGGGGTTTTTGTGGTGTTCCAGTGAAGAGCAGTGAGGTTTTTGTGGGGTTAAGATCTCTGAAACTAAGCCTGGCAGGATGGAAAGATTCTGCCTATGCTTAAAAAGAGACCATACCATACATCTGTGCACTAAAACGTGCTGGTTTAAGACCTTAATAATATTATTAAATAGTCGGTGGTGGTTTGAACATGAACTGACAGTGCAACAAACACAGTTTAAAAGCCATAATAGATCTAATACCTCGTAACATCTGAAGAAAATTTGCCAAGGAGTTTAATGGCCTTGCCAAGGCTAGAGGATTGGGGCGCTGGTTAGTTAGGTGAATGTGGCTCCTTGCTAGATTTATTTAGATACAAGGATATGTGTTAGTTTTTCATGTGTTTAACCATTTGTTTATGAATTGCAAAGATCACAATGTAAAAACAGTGTTCCTGGGCAGTATTCCTGCCCAAGAGGTCACCTAATGGATCAGAACTAGAGGTGGGTAGATTCAGATTAGAAGTTCTTTCCCAGGAGGGTGGTGAGACACTGGAACAGGTTGCCCAGAGAGGTGGTGGAAGCCCCATCCTTGGAAGTGTTTAAGCCCAGGCTGGATGGGGCTCTGAGCACCCTGCTCTAGTGGGAGGTGTCCCTGCCCATGGCAAGGGGGTTGGAACGAGATGATCTTTAAGGTCCCTTCCAACCCTGACAATTCTATGTTTCTATGAATCTGCACACAATAAGCAATAAATATGTGGGACAAACTGGCAAAGGTGGTGTAAGATAACAGCTATGGTTAGCAAAGCAATTACATTTTTTCCTTTCTCCTATTTATCTTTCCTTTTCGTTCTCATAGAATAACAGTGGCTCGAGACTTGCAAGCAGTTGAAAAGCGTCCTCCCTACCGGGGCTAAACTTGTGCAGAAGAAGGCGATGGGCTGTGCAGACAAGAGGGTGTGGGAGCTTCACTCTGCTGTGCAAGGCGAAGCCCTGTCAGTGACAGGCAAGGCAGCCGAAATTGCCAGTGAGGGGGAGTCACCCGGGAGCTGAGCAGAGCAGTCACTGCAGACCACCCCAGCCTTGGCTGTGATGACGAGGCCCTGGGGAGCAGTTAGTGTTTCCTGCCTCTGAAACTCTCCTGGAGGTCCCTTTCCTTTAGGGCCTCTGAGGTGTGCGTCTCGTGGCTTTCAGCCACACAAAGATTTGGGCACGTGGCTCCTAGGGTCAAGAGGAACGGCCACCCTTGTCGCAAAAATGAAGCTCATCTGTGTTCAGTGAATTCTTTTGGCATGTTTTTTTTTAGTGAGGAGAAGCCTTCTCACCCTCTCTGCTCTCCCAGTGCAAGACAGAGAACACTTGCTTGGGTCCTCCTACAAACGCTCTGTATCCCACTCCATTGTTTTTTTTGGATTTAGGCCTTCGCAACCTCGTCTGATGCTGAGATGACATTTTAATGTTTCAAAGCAATGGACTGATAAAATGAAAGGAAAAAGGATTATACTTTCTACCAAGGACTTGCAAAATGCATTCAAAGGTTTGCTAACACATTCAGAGGTGTTTAAGGAGGGTACAAGGAGCCCAGTGGGTCAACAAGTTGCTTTTATCCGTGGTTGATCACTATCAGGAGTACCTCATGTCAGCATACTTCCATCCAGCTGTGGCATAGCCCCTTGCACCTATTATGTATTCAGGCATTATAAATAATTGATTAACCCTTTACAAACCACTTAGACATGGAACCTCTCTCTCTAAAGTGGAAATGGGAGCTGATCAGACAGGGACTTGTCAAAGAGGCTATTAGGCAACCTCTTTCTTGTCTGGAAAAAAACCCACATTAATAAACTAATATGTGTATTCGTGTAAGTTCTGTACATTTTTTTTTCATCCGGAGAGTCCTTTTGTGAATTCGCTTTCTTCTTTGGTTCTTTTTCAGTTTACTCAAAAAAGATTTCAAGTACTCTAGGAGATTCAGGCTGTGTTTTCTGTGAAAGGGTTTTCTTCTTATGTCATTTATTAATTCAGCAGTCCTCCACTGCCTGGTGTCCTCATGACATACCAAGAATTATGCACATGTACTCACAGAGGTGAGTGGGCTGTAACAGTTTCCCCGTGTAAGGTTACCGATGTGTTTGTTGTTGAAATGTGTTAAAATACAACAACCCTGGTGGAAAATATGCCTGTAACTTGGATGAATGGCTCCGTTAGAAGTCCTGTAACCATTAACCAGCTGAGTCTGTTTTATGCATTCATAGAATCACAGAATCACAGAATGGTTTGGTCTGGAGGGGGCCTTTAAAGATCATTTAGTTCCAACCCCCTCTCCCGCCCAACATGGGCAGGGTTATCTTTGATGATATCAGGATGCTCAAAGCTCCATCCAATCTGACCTTGAATACTTCCAGGGATGGGAAGCTTCCATAGTTTCCCTGGGCATCCTCTTCCGGTGTTTTACCACCCTCATAGTAAAATAATTTGTCCCTGTATCTAATCTAAATTCACCCTTTTTTGCTTTAAAACCAATCTATCACCACAGGCCCTGGTAAAATGCCTCTCTCCATCTTCCTTACAAGATCCTTGAAGTATTGAAAGACTGAAGTAAGGTGTCCCTGGAGTCTTCTCTTCTCCAGGCTGAACAACCCCAACTCTCTTAGCCTTTCTTCATAAGAGAGCTGTTCCAGGTCTCTGATCACTTTTGTGATCCTCCTCTGGACCCACTCTAACAAAGACATGCCTTTCTAAACATCATAGAAGTCACAGGTGTGTCTGCTACTGGCCAGGGCTTTGATTTCATCATCTACACTGAGCCCAAGGAGGGTACAATTCTTCAGAAGTGTGAATCATACTTGTCCTGCTAGGTTCTGATGGAAGGACCTCTCTCCTCCTCTCCCAGGCAGCATGCCATAGCCTGCCAATGGCAGAGAAGGGACAAGCACACATGATTTACAGTAACTTTTAATGGAATTCACTTGATGGCTTAAAAGCTTTCTATATAATAATATTAGTTCCTACTGACTCCTAAGCAAGCTTTTTTTTTCTAGTTAAAAAACACAAGTGTGTGAACTGGGACACACTGAAGGGACTTGGTTTGACAGCAACAGCTGAGTTGCACAATTGAAAGGTATTGTTGGCAGCATGCTCAGGGAATTCACTGTGGAGGTTTCATAAATTTAAAATAAGGCACCTGCTTCGATGCTGAGTCCTTCTCTATTTCTGTGCTACTGAATGCTCCTTTGAAACCAAGGTACTGATGTATTCTATGTTGCAGGGAAATCAATAAAAACTTTAGTCGCAAAATTAAATAAAACCAAAGCTACTGACATGACAAGGTAGCACTTTTGGAAGGAGCAACGTGATGTTTTATGATTATCCTGCAACTGCACTTATTATTTAAAAAAAAAAAATAATAAAAATCTATAGCTTCTTCAGAGTTATTGGGCTGGAGAAGGAAGACCTTCCCATCATTTTGAGTTGACACCTTAGTGGGCTCTAGTGCAGTTACAGGGGCATGGCATAGCATGTGCTCTTCAGCCATGCAAGTGGTTTTGACAGAAGGATTTTGTTAGCTCTTAGATCCACCCTCATCACAATCTCTGAACTTTCTTAAAAAGTTTATGCCATCATCCTATCCCATTCATCATTTACACATTTCCTGGGCTTAACTGTGAAAAAGCAGCTATGTGAAGGTAGTGACATGTCTGTGAAGCAGCAAGGTATGTTGTACAATAAAGAGGCACATCTGAATCACACATACATGGCAGTAATGGATATGCAACTCAAGTTCCTTCATCGTATCATGCAAAATTAATTTAGAAATTAGTTTCAGCAAATTCAATGGTAGACCTGCTCAGAATGAGATCAAGTAAACATAAAGCTGCATTTAAAATCCTTATTTGTACAAAATCTTAAAAATCCTGACTACATCAGTGGACAAGGGAAGAGCTATTGATGTTGTCTACATGGACTTCTGTAAAGCCTTTCACATGGTTCCCCACAACCTCCTTCTCTCTAGGTGGGAGAGTGATGGATTTAATGGGTGGACTGTTCAGTGAATAAGGAATCAGTTGGATGTGATTCTGCCCCTCTACTGCTCTCTGGTGAGACCCCACCTGTAGTGTCATGTCCATCTCTGGATCTCTCAGAGCAAGAAGGACATGAATCTGCTGGATAATAATAAGAAAAATAATCAAAGAGTTGAAACACTACTGTGTGAAAAGGCCGAGAGAGATGACGTTGTTCAGCCTGGAGAAAAGAAGGCTTCATGGACACGTTATTTCAGCCTTCCAGTACTTAAAGGGGGTCTATAAGAAAGACGGGGACAGTTTTTTTATCATGGCCTGTGCCGACAAGACAAGGGGCAATGGTTTTATTCAAAAAAAAGATTTAGGAAGAAATTTTTTTTACTGTGAGAGTGGTGAAACACTAGAACAGGATGCCCAGAGAGGTAATAGAAAACCTATTCCTGGAAACATTCAGGGTCAGGTTGGACAGGGCTCTGAGCAACCTGCTCTAGTTGAAGATGTTCCTGCTCACTGCAGGAGAGTTGGACAAGATGACCTCTAAAGGTCCCTTCCAACCCAAACCATTCTATGATTCTATGATTCTTATATGTGTAAAAAGTTCAAAGCTGAGTTTCTTCACAAAAGGCATCTATTTTTAAATTCATCCATTTTCCTGAAAATGTGTTGTAAAAGCGACAAATTAAGTCCTTTTACGTATTAACATTAAGACTTTTTCTGACAAGAATAAGGGTGACATATAGAAGAAGCTTCCCAGATGGAAAGCCATGAAAATTCTTCATTTTGTGTCAAAGATAATAATTCTACATTCAGGTTCTTCCTGGAAATTCACAGAAAAAGTCTATTTCAGGATTTCCTCTTTCCAGGGAAAATGTTTTAAAATGTGAAATATTTCTTCACAAAATCGAAGAACAAATGAAAGATGTATTTATACAGAATTCTACTTTAGCCACCAGAGATTTTAATTTGAAATTTTGCAAGAAGCCAAGGACTTTATTTATAAAGAGAAAGATTTTCCATTTCTTATCCAGATATTTCTTGCTATTATGATCATTACTTGCAACGGAAGAAAGATATTCAATGAAACTGAAAATGGTTAGGATTTTTACACAACAAATGCCATGTATCGTCTGCAACAATAGAAGTTTATAACCAAGATGATAGAAATCTATAGTTGTTTTTCCCATTTCTGATCCAATGGAGATTTATTGAAAGGGAATAAAGGGAAGGATAGTTTATATATGTAAAAAAGAGAAGCAGATCTATTTTCCCTCTTAAATGAGTAAATGTATTTGAATTTTGCGTTGGTTGACCTTGGCTGGCCACCAGGTACCTGCTCTATCACTCCCCCTCCTCAACAGGACATGGGGAGAAAATAGGATGAAAAACTCACGAGTTGAGAATGGGCAGAAATAGAGACAGGCAGATCACTTATCAATTACCATCACAGGCAAGCCACAACTGACTTAGGGAAATGAATTTATTTTATTGCAATTAACCAGCATAAGGTAACAAGAAATAAGAATAAATCAAAAACCACCTTCTTTAACTCTTCCTTTCTTCCCAGGCTCAATTCCACTCTCAGCTCTTCCACCTCCTCCCTCCCAAGCAGAGCACAACAATAGAGAATGGGGGTTGTGGTCAGTTCACAATGCTTCATCTCTGCTGCTTTTTCCCCTCTCCTGCTCCTCCCAGCTGCAGCGTGGGACCCCCTCCCATGGGATACAGTCCTTCTCAGACTGCTCCTGTGTGGGTCCTTCCCATGAGCTGCAGTTCTTTAAGAACTGCTTCAACATGGGTCCTTTCCATGGAATACAATCCTTCAGGAACCGAATCCACTGTGGATTCCCTGTGGGGTCACAAGTCCTGCCAGAAAACCTGCTCTGTGTGAGCTCCTCTCCATGGGCTGCAGATCCTGCCTGGAGCCTGCTTCTTCACGGACGTTCCATTAAGCTTCTTTCAGGGCATATCCATCTGCTTTCAGGGCATATCCATCTGCTTTCATGTGAGGTCCTCCACAGGCTGCAGTTTGGATATCTGCTCCACTGTGAACTTCCACAGTCTGAAGGGGGATAAACTGTGTCATCACAGTCTTCTCCGTGGGCTGCCAGGGAAACTGTTCTAGGGCCTGGAGCACCTCCTCCCCACCTTTCTTCACTGACCTTGGTGTCTGCAGAGTTGTTTTTCTCATGTATTCTCACTTCTCTCTCTCCCAGCTATTGTGTAGCAATTTTTTACCCCTTAAATATGTTATCACAGAGGCAATACCAACATCACTGATGAGCTCAGCTTTGGCCAGTAGTAGATCTGCCTTGGAGCTGGCTAGAGATGGCTCTGTCTGATAGGGGGGGCAGCTTCTGGTGTCTGTTCACAGAAGCCAGCCCTGCAGCCACCCCACTACCAAAACCTTGCCATGGAAACCAAATACAGATATACACACAAATCTACAGCTATATGCTGCTAGAAAAATGAAAGCAGAGGCTGTTTTCTATTTAAGTCTATGTAAGATTGTTTCAGGAAATACAAGTATTAATTCGAAACCTAAGTAAGTTTTTTACTACTTTGATAATTACTTCAAAGTATGAACAAATTCATCAACAACGACAGCAACTCTTCCCCAGTGGATACCTTTATTCTAGGGGTTTCGTAACAGGGGAGGAACATGGACTGCAGGATATAAGCCTTTGTTCTGAATCAGTTTTCAATTTATTCTGAAATGATGGACAGTTCCCTAGTTTTTGGCAAGGATGAGATCTGTAACACCAAGTTCTGCTCATAATCAAAGGCAGAAGGAGAGTAGTGCAACACTTCTAGATAAGCTTACTTATGCCTCATTCAGACCCATTTATTCTGAATGTGTTCAGAGGTATTATTCTCTTTTCCACATTAGTACAATCTGCCGCAGAGTTGCTCTGTAGATCTTACTTTGAATTCAGGGACAAAGAACAGGAACCACCTGTTGAGAGACGTGTCCGTGCAGCTGTTTCCAGGATGGGGACTAGCTTCTTGAATGTTGCTTCTCGTGGAAGTAACCTTAAGGGCAGAGTTTATGTAAGAATCCATTAGGGACAGACACAATTGGATCTATCATAGCATATAATGACTTTCTTGGCCACATGTCACTTTGCTTTGCATCTTGCAGGCAATTTGTGAATGGCAGTTGGTGAGACAAGATCCGCTATATATATTTTCCTGTAGAATATTGAACATGACACAATAAAGGCTGATTTTAATCTCAAGATAAATAATAAAAAATAACATAGAAAAGCTGTTAGTAAATACTGTAAAAAGGAAGTGCTCGAGGGCGTTTTCTGATCATGTAGTTATTTATAAACCTCTCTTTTCCACATGCTAAAAGACTCATTAAGGATGGGGATTCTGGATAAGAGCAATAGAGTGTATTGTGCAGTGGGTAGCATGAAGTAAATATTCAATAGGCACTAGAGAGTCGTTGTTCAGGGACCAAGCTCGGGAAGTGATGTAAACTGTTCACAGAGCACTTAATTTGATTCTATCAGAGATTTATTTCAGCATGTGATTGATGGAAACTGACTAAGTGGTAGTGTGGCAAAAGTACAAAAGCTATTGAACTATTAATGTTATTTATAAGGACAGGACTAACCATGATAAGCAAGGACCAATATGAAATGTTTGTTTGCTTATTTGGAGAGAAACCCCTTCCTTTGTGAGGAAGCAAAGGCTTAACAGAAGTTAAAGACAAATCCAGACCTACCAGAGCCAGCATAGTCTCAGCTCCACACTGTATGGTGGTGCTGGAAGCAGGTTAGGGCTGTGAGTTTTTGCAACAGATTTTGGAAGCACTTTGGTCAAAAAAACACCATAAACACAGAGGCCTGAACTTCCTTGGATTCAGAAAATGTTCTGACCTGTCAGCTGCACTGGGCTTTGCCATTTCATCTGTCTCATTAAGGCCAGCAGAAACTACTGGTGAGCAAAGTGGAGCAGCAATCAGTGTTCTTTGTATTTGGCAACTATTTTGTCTCCCAGAGAAATCACCCCTTCCTTGGGTCCACATTTCTTGAGTGCTTGGAAACCATGACAATATAAATATATGCCAATCTAGTGGTTAGCATAATAGCATATTGTGAAATTATATGTAAACATCAAACTACATTGATTGGGCAATTTCCTATCTAGTTATCCTTGAGTTACTACTTCTCTGAGTATGTCTTTTAGGAATGTCTCAGCTAGAAAGCAGTCTGCAGTGTTTTATTCTCTTTAGACCTAATTTATTCAAGATATTCCAACTCCCATGTACTGATCAATATATAGCAGGCTCCTGGACTAACAATAGCAACCCGAATTGGTAAGTGATTGACCAGCTACAGAACACAAGAAGGAATATGGGTAATGGATCTGCAAATATTTGTACAAAATAACTCAGGAACCCCTTGCTTGTGATTTACTGCATGAGCTCAATTTCTAACCCATTTAATACCATTTCCCTGAACTCAAGCAGAAGGATCTGTATCAGCATCACAGCACAGGAATTCCCCTGGTACTGTTTAACTTGTAGGAGGAAGGAAGGGTTAAAGTCACAGGTGGCCTTGCAATTCTTGGGAAAGGTCCTGCTTCACATGCAGGTCTCCTCAGCAACTAAGCAAAGCCAACTGATGTGTCAATCAAATTGTAGTGAGTAGAAGTCAGTCCAAACATCTGCCTTTCTTGTATGGTTTCCCTGGGTGTTCTGCCTGGATTTCGTTGCATAGAAATACTTGACATGAAAGCGTTTGCTCACTTCACAGAGAAAGGCACAGCAGCTTCTTGGACTTCTGTCTTTCTTACTTTAGCCAGCTGGTCATCTGCATGACAGAGAACACTTTTTAGCTTGATGCTGGTGCACCGATTAACAGTGCCTGTCCCTTTATGGATATATATTTCTTAGACTTGCCAATCAGCAAGATTAAACAGTGAGCTTGTAGTAATTTACTTATAAAAAATGGAGTAGGTGACAGCCTCATATCAGCTAATGCTGGCATATTATCTACTGAAAGAAAAATGAAATCAAATATTTTGTCTCCTAAGAATCAAAGTAGGAAAGAACAGGAGGAATGTGTGGCATTTCTCCCTAGTGATCAGGCAGTCATTTCCCAGATAATAATTAGGTCTCTTTCTTTTATTGACATTGTAGACAAGATTTATGCAGAAAATAAAATATTTTAACTAATATGATATCCCTGATATTCTTTCAAGTTTATTCAAAGTTCATAGAGGCTAAGGAGAGTTTTGTTTTAACAGAGTTTTGAACCAGGGATTGTTTTGCCCCATGAAGTCTCAACTCTTCAGTTATCTGCAATATTTACTTGATTTGGGGTTTTTTGAGGGGAACAGGCTTTCCAACAGTTCTTGTGGATCAGTGGGTTAAAATAACATCTAAACATCTTCCAAATAACTCGGTCCTAATTCTGACCAGAATCAGGATGCTGAGTGGTAATTTTCATTTTGACACAAATTTTACCCCCATTTTTTTAGAAACAACCACACAAAAAAGTATTGGTTTTGTAGTTTAGGTCCAATATTAGCGCATTGTCGTTATAACCACACACCTTCGAGGATCCCTAGAAGTTAGGGAAAACACTTATCATAGAAGGATCACTAATCAGAAGTTCAGGTGAACACAGAACTAGTACTGCCCCTCCACTAGGTCCGCATGTGTACATCCCAAATGCCAGCTGGGACACCACAATCTCCATGTCTACTCCATCAGAATATTGAAATAGTAACTAGACAAAAGCACCATAATTATGCTCCTGATACTTGGCTTTACCTGGTTTATCAACTAGACTCAACTGAGTTGAGTTCAGATTCCCTGCTGTTGGGCTGCACTGGACATTTCCAGCCCTGTGCTATCTGTGACACTGTGGATGTTTGGTTGTGTCTATACTGAGCAATTAACATCCATTCAGCACAAGATCAAGACCTGGCCTATGACTGTCCTCCTTGCTCACTGCTACAGGCTCCCAGGTGCTGCTTGGACCTGTACAACAACAAGAACAGGCCAGGCACTGGTACTGTCCGGGTGGGTTGAGGAGGGCACCTGACTGTGGAAGAAGCACAGTCTTCCTTGGGTTTTATTTCACTTCTGTGGCTCAAGATACCCCCTGATACTATTTATGTACACATGTATACTAAAACGTTATTGCACGGTGTCTGAAATACTGGTTTGATGACAGTTTTTCTTGTCTGGTTCATATATTAATCTGACTGGGCATATTTTCCCCCTTGCCATCAGACCCTCTTGAGTGTCTGTAAAATGCCTCATGTGCTCTGTCATGTTCCCATTGTTCAGTGATTGCAGGCAAGCTGAGTCATAACGGCACTCAGAAAAACCCCAACAAAACCAAACAAAACCAAAAACAACAACAACAAAAAATATTTCAGGCAAATAAGTAAACTGGAAGAATATGAGATAAAGATGATGGAGTTGTCTTAAGCCTTTCAGGTTGTTATCATTTACCCTTTCATAAAAAAATGCACATTATTTTCTCCAGGTCCTGGGCTCTGTGTGTTGTTTGTTGGATGTTGCAGCTGCTGCCCCTATCCTGGATTTTTAATTTTTCTAATTGGTGAGGCAATAACATAGAGAAGATGGAATGTGCTATGCAAGTGCAAAGCCAGGCTCATTGATTTTAGTGGAAATTAAGGCCTACATCTATATTTTATGCTTATATAGCACATTCCATCTTCCACACTTTTCCATTTATGGGATAACGTTGTTGCTGGAGAGAACACATCATATTCACTTCTGTATTATTTAGCCATGTAATACGATAGTGATAACATCAAGATGTTTGGCACTAAAATCCCAACTGTTTCAGCAAGTGCTTCGTGGCTGCTTGAGGTGTCATATCTGTTAACAAGCTTATTCATCATCTTTGCTTCATCCTTGTGGAACAGGTAATGAGTGATAACTTGGGTATCTCTTTCTCTAGTCATCCACTGACCTATTAGAGAGACAATTGTCCTTCACTGGGTAGGAGTAAATCTTTCCTTAAATTGAGTGGTTTGGGGTTTGGTTTTGGGTTTGTGTTTTTTCTTCCTTCATATTATAATTCATATGTTAATTCACATAGGAGACCTTTATGTAGAGCTGCAAAACCCAAGACGAAGAACTGCTTGGTGCTTAAATACTGTACAGCCTGGAATACACAGTCTGACACAGACTAATTTAGTCATAGACCACTCACTTTATCAGTCTCTTCTTCCATTTTTCTATGTCTAAAAATGGGACAATCTAACATTTACCCTCCCTGTGGTAACACCTCGTGACTTAGGAAATGTTTATTGCACAACACTGTTATTAGCATACCATTGTTTACTCCTGCAAATGTTGATTAAGGACACTGAAATTACTTGGATGATAACAGTAAGGTACAAAAGGAAATGAAAATGAGGCTTTAATCACTCTCGGTGTATAAAGGAACGCAGATAAGGTCTTTCCCAACCACAAGCTATAAACAGGACTTTACCCAGTGAATACAGTTTTGTCACGTATTTTCTCTCTGGGGATTGCATCTTGGCTAAAGTTCATCTTTGCTGCCTGCTGCCTGCCACAGGCTGCTAGCCTGAAACCATGCTCTCGAGTGTAATGAAAAGGATAAAGACGAAGAGAGTTTATGGCCACAGCAGCTCATATGAGTCTCACTTCCACAGATTTGGTAACATCCCTCATGTAGAGCTGCTTTCATTACATGCAGTCGCATGGTGTGGCTTCAATTACATGGGTGCTGCTGTGTTACTGCTTTGCCTACTGCCACTAAGGTATTGCCTGGATAAATATTGCTTCCTGAAGGATTGCTCCAAGTCAACTGCATGTACTGAGCTAAGAGTGATGGAAATTTCTTCTGGATGAGACAAGTTAACATAGTTCTTGCTGGCTCAAGCAGCAGGAGAATCCTTTGATTCATTTAAAGGAAATGCTGCTTTCGTCTAAAAGTCTGCAGCTCTTTCCCTGCTCAGGAGGCACAACCCTAGCTCTCTGCTTCTCCTAATTTGGTTAGTGTCTATCTCAGCTTGCTGTGGTGCTAGTACATCAACCCACGTGTGTTTTCTCCTCACTGAGAAATTCTGTTACAGATCACATGACGTGCCAAATTCCAGCCACTGTCCTCACTTTCATTAATTTCTTGACAAACTCAAAAATTCTCAAAAAAATCAAGAATAATAGTTCATCTAAGAAAAGAAAAAAAAATTTGGAAAGCTGTGGCACAGTAACTATGATGCCTGCACACCTCTTGAAAAATTATGTATTTACTTCTCTGGGTATTTTAAAACTTGTCAGTTCATCTCTGCTTCCTTCACAGGCTTGGTTTTTCCCTCCCATCTTCTTCTTGTTAGGTTTTTGACCTTTGGGTGCCTTGCAAGTTCATACCAGCAGTGTGCACATAACATATGTTTTGTGCAGTACAGATGCAGCAGTATGCAGTGCAGATGAGAAGGCAGATTTAAATGAGTGCCAGGTATCTCATCCAGAGTCTGCCTTTGTCAACTTTTTCCCTCTTGGAGCTCGGGAAGAGCAGAGGAGAGAAAAGGTTTGTCATGGGCTCTCCATTACTTTCCTACCCTAGATCTCTGCAAAATTAGTGTTTCTAGTTCTTGGTGCTAAATCTAGGATCACCATAATCTGTCTCAAGATTAACAGTCATTAGCCCCATGAAACATAAACCACTCATTTCTATAGACTTCAGTAGCACATCTGCTGGAGCTGGTAATTGAAACAGGTTTACCTCCCCCATCCTCATGCCCCTAATGCTTCCTGGGACTCTGTGGCTACAATTATGCCAGTAAACTGAATACAGTCAGGTCATGTTCCGAGCACTGGCAGAGCACTATCTGTACTGTAAAACCATTAACAAGGTATGTGACATTTCTTTGGAGCAGACCATCCAATACTCCTCCAGACAAATAGCTGACATGGCTCAGGAATCCGCATGGGCTAGGGACTGTCCTTAGTTCAGTTTAGATATAGTTGCCTTGCCTGGGAGTTAGAGAGAGAGGGAGAAGTTAGGTAGACATGAACTGTGCTGTATCGATTGGCTACAGGTGCATCCCCACCAATGTTTTAGTTCAGATCAGACATGTCTATTAGAAGCTAATTTCCTGATTGGTTCCCAGTTCCCCACAACTCTATCCTGAATAAAATAAAGGGTGCAAATATCCTGTGTCAGTCAGGGCAGTACTTCATCATGAAATACAATTGCTGCAAGTATGCTACTGTGTCATAATTCCCAAGCTACGATGTAAGGTAGATAAAACAAAATGTTACTGGTTTAAATTGTCTTTCAGAGTCTTGATCTACCTTTGAACACTGGAGGTAACTTTCATTACCACATTGGACCCTGAGGCTTGAATATGACATTGGATATTCCTTTTTCCTCTTGTTCCTTAAGACAAGACAGCCTAGATTGCAAAAGGGACATCTAAAGCCTTAAAACCCAATGTACTAAATCTTTGTGCCCAAAATACAGTGGGACTTATCACGAGCAAAAGCTGTCTAAGGTTAAATCTGCAAAAGGTGCAGCATGATCAGCATAAAACATGATGTAATTACTGGACCATAGTTCTCCCTTGGTCACAAAAATCTGGCAGTGTTGAATGGAAAGTTTGCAATGATTTTACGGTCCTCGCTGGTATTGCTGGTGCTATAGTTGCCTTTCCTATAGTCATATTTTTGAGGCATTTACCGCTTAGAGGAAAATTTCAAAGGATTGCAGGTGGGATGTCTTCTCCAGATGACATTTCCTAGTTGTTCAACTATCTGAAGTCTCCTGCAATATCTGTGAGGTTTTCAGAGTTTTTCATTGAAATGTTGCTGCTGTAATTTGTAAAATGGACAGCAGCCCTAAATTCTGAGATCTACTGACTGATCCAGGGAGATCTTATAGCAGCATTCCAGTACTTGTAGGAGGTCTACAGGAAAGATGGGAAGGGATTCTATCAGAGAGTGCAGTGATAGGACACGGAGTAATAGTTTCAAACTGAAAGAGGGTAGATGTAGATTACATATTAGGCAGAAATTCTTTACTGTGAGGGTGGTGAGACATGGGAATGGGTTGCCATGGATGTCCCCTCCCTGGAAGTGTTCAAGGCCAGGTTGGAAGTGGTTTTGTGCAGCCTGGCCTAGTTGAAGGTGTTCCTGCCCATGTCAAGGGGGTTGGAACTAGATGTCTTTAAGGTCCCTTCCAAACAAAACAATTCTTTGAAAAAGGAAGCCTCTTCAGAGAAGGACTTGAGGAATGGATATCCACCAAAAGCTCTGGTTAGTTTGAAGGACACATGTCATGCTTTTCCTTTGCATGGGTAACAAATTAATTCAAAGGCACATCTTGGGGAGGCCATTGTAGAACATTCCAGGGTGATCTGGATTAGTATGAAGATCAATGAGTCTGTGTCAAATGCTTTGTAACAAATGGTGCCAGATCTTCCACATTCCTACAGTTCTTCTTTTGCCTCTCCTCATGCCCTCAAAAAGGTAATCAGACATCCAAATGGGACTATGAAAACAAGTACTAGATGATAAAAGATATTTAATCCAATAGAACTAGGAAGAGATTGCCTTGAACATGTTTACAAAACAAGTTATTGTGCAAGGATTAAATACCTTCTTGGTATAAACCATACACTGAGGAATTCTCACTTAGCTCCAGCTCTGGATCATTCTTATATGAGACTTATGAGAAATCCTTCCCTGGCTGTCCATCTGCCCAACAGATGGACATGGTAGATCTGGCCTTTTTTCTTTTATTTTCTTTTTCTTTTCTTCTCTTTTCCCAAATCCAGTTGGCAGATCTTGTAATTTGCTGGGCTGACCCTTCCAAGGGCTTGATATTGAACCTGCCATCTGGCTAATAATGAGGCCAGCTGGACACTACCACCACGGACTCAATCCCAGACTCACATTTTCTTCATCTGGCTCCTTTTCTATCTGTTTATTCTTGCTCTGTCTGGACCCAATGGACATCATGTTGTACAAAGTCACATAAAGTTTGCAGCCAACCATTTAGTTTCTGGGTACACTTCATGATGACAGGGGCATTGTTTTCCTGTTCCCTGAGGCAACATTTTATTGTTGGATGTGGACCATATGGGATGCCAAAAAGAGAAAAACCTTATGAAACTACTCTCACTGTTAATAAGGAACAATATCTTCTGATTGCAACAATAGGTTCAGATTCAAATCATTTCCTTCAGAGTTAACTTGAACCACTACTCTAACTCACCAATTTGACTGATGTGAAAGCATACACAGATTCTTGATTTGTAAGAAGTAAACACTTCTCTGTTGTTAAATTAGGTATCATCCTCTAGGATGTTTAGAACAATTGAATCTGGCAAAGACTCTTGGCGCACTGGGTGCTATTGGATCCATTTAAGTCATTGAGTAGTAGAGGCTGACTGTGAAAGACACTTACTTGTGTAAGTGCTTGCTGGAGAACCTCACCATGTCTGCCTCTGTCATGTCACTACTATCAGTGAAATGAGAGTTAGAGGATCTAATTGTCTTTTCTGGACACAATCAACTGATTATAGAGTTCTCTGCCAGGAAAGGCGACCCAGGAAATGAATGTATGGCAGTGAAGGAGGCAGGGCACAGGTCTCACTAGCACAGCCCCATAGTGCCCAAGCAACATATGTAGGGAGGTCTAGGGACAGAGGATGGCTTCAGCCTAGTGTCAAGGTTGCCAGAGGAGTCTGTAATGATGAGGCAGGTCTGAAGTCAAGGCAGGAGGCCAAGTCTACCTGTCAGGGTCAGGAGTCACATCAGTGGGGTGTATGGCCTGCTATAGGCATAGCCAGAAAATTGCTGAGACAAGGACCAAGGCTTTTGTGCGACAAATTTAACAACAGGGTGAGAAGATTTGGATCTATTATCCTTTGTAAGTTTAGCTTTGGTAATGTGACATAACAGATGTTTCACATTCAGATATAAAAATATGAAGTAGCTATCCTTTTTCATGAATATACTGAAAGGCATCCTCTTTATTGCTCCACAGACAAGTGTTTCTCTTTATTAACATGATTTTGCAGACACTTTATCTATGAGAGACTGTAAAGTCAATGTCCATGCTGTGATAGTTTCCCTGCTCCTGTCCAATAACATGCCAGTGTCATATCTTCACGGAAGAAAGAGACGATTTTCCCCCAAGGGGAGAATCTTGTTCAACATCTGTTCTATGTCTTCTGCACCTCCTGCTGTTGCTTCTAACAGATAGGGCCACTCTCAAGTGTAAAGACCCATTTTGAAAATGATCAGTTTCTTGCCAGCTGTTAAATGAAGTACAGTACAAGGAGAATCCTTCACATGTCCATGGAGATACGTTAATGATACTATGCTAATCAGGTGTGTGTTGTGCCCATTTAGCATCTCTTATGGTGTACATACCAAGGTCTGTTCACCCTGAATCCTCTGAAGCTTGTTGTGGCAGACCATTGATTTATGCTGCCGTGGTTGCCTTCGAAAGCACAGAAGGGTTCATATCGCCAGGGATGTGGGATCAATCCTGTAATTACAGTCCATTAGCAGGGAAGCCACTGTTAGGGCTCTCTTGCATTAGAAATAGACCATCATTTCTAAAACTGTCTAAAACAATGAGGTCTATGAAAATAGCTCCCAGTTTTGAGGAAGAGGCTTGTACAAATCAGCCGGAGAGGTAATTGCATCGGAGCACAGGTCAGCACAGAAGGGAGATGGTCCTTGTCTCGGTGCTTTAAAGGCAATACACTATGGCTATGACAGGCTCCCTTAGTTTCAGAGTGATTTTCAAGGTCACATTTGAAAGCAATCTGCCTCCGGGTGGTTTTCTTCAGAAAGATTTTCCACCAAATTTCTACTTAGCTTTCTGCACCCTATCTTCTGTTTTGTGCAGGAGAACTTTAAAGAACTGCTTTCAGATTCACCATTCAGTTTCTTATAGACACTTCCAGGCCTCTGCCTTGCCCATCTCCATGTGTGACTTGAGTTTTGAACCAAGGCACAGCCACTCATTTCTCCTCCTGTCCAAATCTCTGTTGATGAATTCGCTGTTGGTATTTCCCACTATTTAATTCCAAAAGCTGAAGCGTGGCTGCAGCTGAACATGTAGCTATTCACGGTCACGTTGTCAAGAGCCAACTGCTGTTCCAAAGTGCAATATACTACTTCTATTACTTTTGTGAGAACAGGTGCCAGCCAGCTGACACAGGGTGCTGGCTACTTGCAAGCTCCAACAGCCAGGTTATGAAAATATTGTTAAAAGAAAATATGGGCTGACAGTTGTAAGCTTGGATGCCACTGGTTGCTCGGCATCGCCAGACACTCAGAATGCTAAGTTAGAGATATTGCTGTTGGTAAATTATATAGCTCTAATTATCTGTTCTAATCTCTGTTGTCAACAACGGTCAAGCACCTTCATTTTCTTTGTTCTGCTACTGCTCCACCCAGGGAAATAGCAGATTGAGGACTTTCTTCATTGCTGTTTTCCAAGGCTACAAACTATGTTAATAGTCAAACAGTAAGATCATGTCCTACATTTGTCAAATTTGATGTTTTTCATACAACCTCCTGTCCGGTGTATTGACTGAAATGCAACACCGTTTCTGTGAATATATGTTCAGCATTCCCTTTGCTACCTCCTCTTCTCTCATTGAGAACACAAGAAAGCCTCATGGAGAGAAGTCTGAAGATTATGAATAATGCTTTCTTCCCTAGATCTCTTTTTACCCTTCATAATCATTTAGCCATGACTTCACTTGTCCGATCAGACCAATCCATATTTGCTTCTTCCAGTTTCCTGTCCAAGTGTCAGCAGTCTGAGGCACAGTGATGCTCAAGCACTTGGTCTAGGTGGGCCTCAGCAATGTATCCTCTGTTACTGGAACAGTGTATGCCGATGCAGCTCCCTGGATTTCAGCCCAAAGGCTGCACATAAAAGAACAGAAATCAGCACTCCCTAGTTTCTAATTCCTAGCTTAGTCTCTACATACTTATTTTAATCTTCGTGGGCAGTTCTTCTATAAAAGAAGGGCAATCTCACTCAATGACCTGTAGCTTTTTTCTCTCTCAGCTAGGTCAGCAAGTAGCCTTAGCCAAGAAAGTGTTTAACCCTCTAGCAGCAAGGGTTGCACGGGGTGACATTTCCCTGGCTCTTCTACAAGAACAATGTCAGTGATCATTAAGATCATCATTAATGATCATTTGTTTAAAAACTCAATAATGTGGATTTCTTGGCATGGAAGTAGAGCTCTGACCTTTGGGAAATTCAGATCCACTTGCAGAACTTCATCCTTGAAAGCTCTCAGTAATGCATTCACAAATAGATTTAAGGAAGTTTGGAATTCTTTGTGGGTTTTGATCCAAACTTGACAACCTGAGTCTACTTCAATCTGTGCACTGAATGGTACATGAGCAGTACCTTTAGGAGAATCAGATCCTGGAAGAATAGCATGGTTGTCACAGTAGTTCCCCTTTTTGCCCTATATGACACACTTAGTATTTAAAGAGTTTCTTTTCCCTGGTCATAGTGCAAAAGAATATTGACATAAAAATCTAACCAAGAACCAGGTAGCTGTTCTTTTGTCAGGTTAGCAATGATTCCTCTTTTTTTGTTGCTTCTATCATTCTCTGTGCACAAAACTGTTCAGTTACACTGTAAATAATTGCATTTTATTCCTCTCTCATATTCTCCTTCTTGTCCCTTGATCTGTTCGATTCCTGTATAGAAAAAATATACACAAAATATCAGTGACAGTCAATATTTAAGGAATATCTTTGACTATTCCATACTGCTGGACATAGATTTCGGGGCTCTCTCATACCCTCTGTCTGCACAGCAGGTAGCAATAGATATTGCTGTATTTCTGTGCTGGTTTGCAGAAGAGAACTGAGCGACTGTGTCACATGCAGGTTCATAAAGCCAGGGGAAGGATGTGTTGCATTGCAGTTGAGGCTGGGGCTCAGAGGGGGTCCCTCCAGGAACTTATCTCTCAGATGGACCAACATCCACCTTTCCCATCAGATGACTGCACAGTATAGATGTATAGCTGTCCCATGGTCATGGTGTATCTACTGTCCCAGGCACCAGGAAAGGAGATGAGGTCATAGGTGTAGAAAGCTGAGCAGGTAACAAAATGGTGCTTGGGGCAGAGCAGGTTGATGCTATGTGACAGTGGGCAGTCACCTGGGTCTGAGAGGACGCCAGGGTGTTAAATCCATCCCACTGTAGACAGAGCTGATCTGTGTCCAGGGGAACCTTCCTGGGTGCTACACCCTTCACAGGAGCATGGACACAGAGGGAGCAGGATTTGGTGCTTCTCTGGTCACAGAACAAACCTGAGCACTTTTTCTTTCTCCTTCCATGCTCTCTGTGCTCTGTGGGTGACTGGGCCAACAGGAACTCACCCTGGGGACTGTGCGCGCTCACCTGCCACAGTGGAAGACACAGGAAAGTGTGAGGGGAACTAGAAAGGTCGACACGACAAGCCTGTGCCACAAAGCCCCGTCCACCCCTGCTGCACCAGCAGAATGGGAGTTACAACCATCAGTCCATGTTGGTGTTGCTATAACCTCCCTTCAGGTCTGGAGGCTTTTCAGTGAGCTCTGATGTAGAAATGCAGTGTTGTGGCTAAATATCTCCTTTCGACCAAGAAAGAGGCCACTTTTGAATCCCTCAGACACGGGCAGACATTTTCAAAAGTGACTTACAGCAATCAGGGGAGAATCTTTGCTAATACTCCTCTTCACTGGCTGCTGCACAAGTACAGAGATAGTCCCATCCTGAAGTGCTTTCTCTCCAAGAGAAAAAACAATAAGCAGATACAAAGAGTTATCTAGGAATTACAAGGAAACAGCTAGAAAACTGGCCAGCACAACAAACACTAGTTTCAGCACAGCAGCAGCCTGCCAATTGTCACGTCTTTCGCAGCCATCACAGCAAGGCAGAATGTTTTAAATGGATCCGAAGGAGGGGCAGCAACTGCAGAGGTGCTTGTTTGAAAATTGAGAAAGGGAAGGAAGGAAAAAAAAAAAACAACCAAAAAACCCAAACAAATAATAATTGAAGTCCAGAGTGACATTGAGAGTGATCTTGGCTTTTGTTTTGGAGACTGAGCTGGTTTGGTGTTGCTGTGGGGTTTTTTTGGGTTGGGGGAGAGACAGAATCTTTTCCAGCATGTGCAAACACACATTCACACATGCACACAAACGCACACACAAAACATTTCCCTGTTAACATGCTTTCATTGCCGACATCTCAGAGCCTTTGTTATGGTTACATTTGGTTCTCATTTAATCTGTGCTGCCCCCCCCCTCATGCCTCTGTCTCATATCCCTCTATTGTTTAGCTGAGGCTTCTTTCAAGCCTCTCTCCTCACGGTGCCACCGAGGCCTTGTGCCAGTCTTTCTCCTCTTTCCCTCTTAGTATTGTTTCTATCTTTTCAGCATTCACAGCTTTCATTCTTACTTTAAGCCTTAATTTTTCTTTTATCATTTTGGGGTTTTTTTTCCCCGCTATTTCTCTCTATCATTCTTCCTCTGTCTCTTTTTTTCTGTTGTTTTCTTCCCCCCTGCATTAAGCATGCCCTTTACCTTTATTTATCCTCTAGACCCATTACAGTCTGGTTATAGGTTAGGGTTTTTTTCCCCTTCCTCCCTTCTGGTTGTTTCATTCCCCTTCTCTCTATTTGATCCTCTTTTTCACAGTCTCCTTTCCCCTGAGAACCTGTTGGTAGTTAAGAGGCATTTCAGTGTATAATTTTTGTTTATTGTAAGGCCGAGATTCAAAGTCCACCCTGACAAAGCAAGTGTCTCCACTGATTTCAGTGGGTCTGCGTGGGCACTGTAACTTGTAGGATTTTTTTTCTTCTAGAAACTGAGTTTCTGAATGCTTTGATTACAAATGGAACTATTTACATATTTTAAATGTGTTTTTGGATAGAATTTAAACTCAGTGTACTACATGGGGATCGCATAAGTGAAATGTGCCCAGAAGGCCAACCATATCTTGGTCTGCATCAAAAGCAGTGTGGTCAGCCAGTTGCAGGAGGTGATTTTGCCCCTCTACTCCACTCTCATGAGACCTCACTTGGGGTGTGGTGTCCAGCTCTGGAATGCTCAGCACAAGAAGGAGCAGGAGCATCTGTTGGAGCAGGTCCAGAGGAGGGGCACAAAAATGATCAGAGGGCTGGAGAAGAAGAGAAGGCTCCATGGAGACTTTATTGCAGCCTCTCAGGACTTAAAGAGGGCCTAAAGAAAGATGGGGACAATGTTTTTAGCAGGGTCTTATGTGACAGGACAAGGGATAATGGCTTTAAAGTGAAAGAGAGTAGATTTCTATTAGATGTAAGAAGACATTCTTCACTGTGGGGGTGGTGACACATTGGAACAGGTTGCCCAGAGAAATTGTGGATGCCCCCTCTCTTGAATCATTCAAGGTCAGGCTGGATGGGGCTTTGAGTAGCCTGGTCTAGTAGGAGGTGTCCTTGCACATGGCAGTGGGATTAGTACTAGATGATCTTTAAAGTCCCTTCCAACCGAAACCATTCTATGTTTCTAAGTCGCAACATATATATTTTTTCCTGCTACCAATTTATTTGTTATTAAAAACATGTGAAATTATGTTGGAGAAACATGGCAAAGTTGAGAAGCAGTTGACAGATCCTTTCTTTTTTAGAGGAACAGACTTTCCTGACCCAAGAGATGCTAGAGCCACTCCTTGCTTGTGAAATAGTTGTTCCTCTCAATGTGGAAAACAAAACATTTTGATATTGTGTTTCCAGATATTCTAGATTCTGTCTGCCATCACAATCTGCCTTCATCTTCACTGAGTGAAAACACTGGGACATCTGAGTTTTATTTTATCAAACAGAAGAATGTTAACCACTTCTCAAGACACTATTTAAGTATTTTCCTGACGCAGTTTGAAGAGTTTCTTTTTTTGTTACCTATTTCTATTATGTTTTCTTTTTTTCACTGCTGAAGAGAAGTACAGATCCAGAAGAAGACAGATGGGCTGAATATGTGGGAAGCAGTCAGAGTGATCTTAATGTGAAAGGTCAGAAATGTTCTTTATTAGCCGTATGAGTTTTATGGGTTGTAAAAGGAACCATCAAATTCAAGTCAGGTTCTCTGAATTGCAGGAACTATGCATTTTCCCCATTCTGGATGGTTAAACAAAATGAAAAACATGCAAAAAAAATACATGTAGGACAATCAGAGGAGTTATTCAGTTTAATCTGGTTTTCATTAAATCCCAGCACTTGATGTGAACATCCATCCTGCATAAAGAGAGACATGGGCAAATTTTTCAGTGCTATCACACTCTGGTTTAAGTTCCTGCCTATTTCTGGCTGGTGGTCTATTTCCCTATTAAAAAATGTTGATCATCTTTCCCCCCCTTTGCTGCTTGCACGATGTTATTTCTTCCCTGCATCTTTTCCTTTTCAGTCACAACCAGACGAATTCCTTCTCACACTACATAAGTGTTTCCCTTTCCCACTTTCATCTCTCATGTTGCAGGAACCATTTCCTCTTCTGCTGCCATTATCTCAAATGGGCTTCTCCATATCTGTGACTCTTTCATCTCCTTTCAAACACTGAGAACATCATTCCGTCTCTCCCTTGGATAGCCTGCTTAGGCCTCCTGTCACTTTTAAATTTAAATTACAGTTTAATTTATAGCCTCATTGTGTAAGCATTTAGAGGCAATCATTTGCACAAATGACTACAAAAAGGCAAACTAGTTCTGTTTTATAAAGCTTCCAAAGCGCACAGGTTGCAGACTTGTTTAGCCTATATCTCAGGCTGATCAAAAAAAAAAAAAAAGATTAAAAGAAAGATGACTTAGAATAAGGCTAAGGTAAGTCTATGACCTGCCACCTGTGGGAACAGTGCTGCTGGTGGAGGAACAACCCCTCCCTCGCTTTTGACATTTCACTAAATCATCTCACCATTTGAAAGTCAGTCATCCTAGCCTGCCTCTGTAGACAAATCAGAAATCAAAGCATCACGTCTGAGTTGACAGATAACCTCTGAAGCTCCCTTCACCAATGTTATAGCTTAGGACCGCCCACCTAAAAGCCTCAGGTGCCTGAAATTCAGTGAGATGGATCTGAGCCCAGCCTCTTGACTAAGGTGTTGATTATTTAGAAAAAGATCACTAAAATATCTGCCAGGCTTCCTTCTCCACAAAGACCTGGTCAAAACCACAGCAGTAGCTTCAATATGAGAGCATCCTCATGAGCTGCAGATTGTCTGTATGAACAAAGAGTGATAGAAGGGCTTTTGCAGCACCACTGCAGTCCAGCAAACACCTAGTGATGGCCACAGCCTAATGCATTTGCTGCAGAACTGCCTGTGGATGTTGTGCATATGCCTGAGCCCTGCAACAGCAATGCCTGAAGTCACAACTTTCTTGTGTCCTGGAAATCTCTGGCACAGCACTCTGCTGTGCTTTCTTGCCCCAGTCTTCCTCTGAGCTCTGTTATGGCTCCTACAGGCAGAACCGCGTCCAAAGCATAATTGTGTGAAGTTGCAAGAACAGGTAAGAACACATCTTATATACCCATCAGACAGGCTTGAAATTAAAAACTGGTATAACAGACAGCTATTCTCAGATCTAGCTGCAAACGGTAAATAAATCCAGCTTGTAACTTAATGATCCTTGTGTTTGCAACCAGCAGTGAAAACTGCCTGGGGAACAAAAGCTGGAACTGTAAGTGGAAGACAGAATGAAATTGTTGGCAATCATATACAGAAGGCACCTGGGTTTTATCATTCTGACCTCGAGATACAGTCATGTTAGTTCTGGCCAGAAATCCCCCAGTTAGGGAGGACTGGGCTTCAGGACAAGTCCCCTGAATATTAGATATGTGCTGCTGCTCATTTCACGTTCATACCCCACATTAGACACCCTGCACTGCACAGAGGCATCATTACATTACCCTGCTGGTCCCTCCTGCTCCCTCCTCCCATGGCTCGGACCGAAATCGCCTGCCTTTCTTGGAATTCATTTCAAAACAGATTCATGTGGTGCCTGCTATTCCCCAACAAACAAATAAATTAGCTGCTGTGATATGGAAATTTGCATGATTCACTGTACTTAAAAACTGTTAGCTGTGAACTTATTAATTGAAAACCACAGGACGATAATAAGAGTGTCCTTCAGTCTGAACACGAGTCCCTTGTTATAATGAATTTGCAAAGTAATAAAGATGAATTTTTCAATGCAAACATCACTGCCTCAGGACAGTCAAGGCCTGGTCTCGCCTCTCAGTAGACAGGAGGTGCTTTCAGGGAGGGGAGATCAGGGGCCCCCTGCCAAAGCTATGCTGTCCTGGCTGCAGGGCACAGGCAAGACACAGGAGTCCCTAGGGGCAGCTGTGCTAGCTCTGCCTCTCTCACTCCTCTCCAGCAATCCTGCTTTCGCCTTGGGGATGCTTTCCCCCCACCCCTTCCCCACAGCCAGAGTGCAAGGAGATGGCTTTCACCTCCCTCCTGCACAGCTGCCGTGGAGGTTTTCCCTACCCAACCCTCCTCTGGCATCCCCACGCTTGGGTGGTGAGAAATGATTTAGCCCTTGTACAACGTCACCTTTCAGCTGACTCTGCTTTCCTTGCAGAATACTGTACCTATCGATTTGTTTGCTCTGCTTTGGTCATATGTGCTCACACATGTTTCCTTGTGCCTTGCATTCATTACAGACAAACTGTTTCTTGTTTCTGCCCTGTTATTTTAGAAAATTCTTAAGCAAACTGCATTTATTTTGCAAATGTGATGCAAAGGCTAAAAAGTAGCAGGCCTATGTTTTCCTTAGGACATATATCTGCGGTAGCTCCCATATTTAACAAGTTCCCCATATGCATTTGCATGTCAAATATGTGGACTCTGTGCCCACTTCCACCCTGACTCATCATCTGCAATCCCAGTGAAGCCAATAGTGGTTGCTGGTCTGCACTAGAATATTGCACCATATATTTTCATACACATTGAGATTTTCAAACAGGAAACCATTAGTTAAACCTGCATTGGCAAAGCATGGCAGTATCTGCTATGAATCCTGGTAAAATCATTCATTGCTTTGTTTCCTGTATTTTTCCTTCTTCTCTGTTTTCCTTCTTTTATTCAGAAGGAAAGAAAGAGGCTGCCTCTAGTGCTTGAATTTTAATTATTTACTGCACTGTCCTTGAGCAGAACTGAGTGTTTCTAAGAGGTGTAGCACATTGTACAGCAAAAAAATGAATGTAGTGCCAGTGGGTCTAATGCCAGGATTCATTGTTGCTTTCCTTATCAACGGCTGTTATATATTATTTTTTAAATACATTGAAAATACTGATATTTAATCTAACTTGAAAATTACAACCCTCGGAAAAATAGAGTAACAACTGTCAAAGAAGCATAGCTTTTGTGGGATTTAATTCAAACACAGATTTATATTTCCATCATTCTTGATGACAATAGTAAACTACTGCATACATTGCAAAGCCGTGGATTTATGTTTTCAGAAACACACGAGCCATGTGAACCTGATGCCAATATTGGCTCAAAAATGCAACCCATATGCATTGCACAAGATATCGTCTCGTGAAAGATCCAGTTGTAATGGGGTAGGACAAGGGCAAGAAGCAAGGAACTAAAACTTTTATAGGCAGAAGTAGCTGAAAAAATATAACTCAGTGTAGAAATAAACGTTTCCTTTATCTGTCCTATAAAACCAAACTGTTCTTGCCCTACCCTCAGCCTTTTCTCATTTACCCAGTGTTTCTCTGTCCAACATTTTATACCACTGTGATCTAGTGTTAATGTAGATGAATGACTGCAGTGGTCCAGCCAGCAAAGCCAGGGCTGCAGGAGGTTCAGCAGATGTGTGTCATCCAGGGATCCTTCTTCAAAAGGGTCCCCAGATCACTAGATTCTTGCTATTGTTCATAACATCACAGACATCAGTATTACTTATTTTCAGCAAAGTAAAATGAAATTAGAATAACATTTCAGGCTAATTAAAACATTCATTTCCAGATTGCTCTTAATTTTATATCCCTTAGCCATTTGCATCTTGTATCAAAACCACAAAATTGGTATTTGAAACCTCACTCACTCCTGGTAATCCTTCACAGAAGGGAATTATGATATTTTTTTGCTCGGAAACGTAGAACAGAATATCTGCAACAGATCTAGCCACCGGGTAAAAAACACAAGAGCTCAAAACCTGTTGTAGAAACAATTGATTTCAACTTGTAGTCCCTCAACTAATCCTAAGAAAACTACAAAAAAACAAGTTTATATATACTACCAGTATCTACGCTTCCTCTCCAAAAATTATTTTAAAAACACTCAAAAGAAGTCAAGAGCATGGTAATCCAATTTCCAAGAAAAAATGTCTGTGAATGTCTGTCTGTGAAATGTTGGTTCTTGTTAACAGAGACTGCTATTTGTCTAAAGGACACCTTTTAAAAAGGCATAATTTAGCCAGAAAGGCAGGAAAATTATTTGAGCTCGCTAAATGAATGCACATGACTAAAACATAAAAAAAAAAAAATCAAGCTTGACATTCAAGATCCATCTGAAGTTAAAGGGCAAGAAAATCTAATAAATCAGAAGAACATTTTTATATCAGAAAAGCACAAAAATCTCTCCCATGTCTTTTAGAGTCACAGAAGCATGATCCATGTTATGATTTTCTATTTATTTTTAAACTAAATAATATCTCCCTGTTATCGAGTTCACAGAAAACTGGCAATGTGGATGTTATGGGTAAGAACATGATCTTCCCAAGTCTTAAGATACTTTTATTAGATGATCCTTAATGCCTGATTCTAGTTACTTAAAGCAAATTAAAGAATGTCTTAATGAATTCAGAAGGTAAGTAAGGCAATGAATAGATAAAAATGGAATCTAGAGAGACACCATCCTAGATCCAGATCAAACCCACAAATATTTAAATAATGTCTCTTTTTTGAAGCATTTTACCTCATGATAATTATGCTATTTTATCATTCTGATTGGCCTGTCTCATTATGCATTAATATATAACTAGTATCTAACAACACTTTTAAGAAGTTAAAACAGAAAGATCACCAAAAAAAAACCCAACCCAAAACAATGTATCAAAATGTGGCCCTTACATATCCAGCTCTCAGACAAGCTGCAAGGGATTAATATTTTTTTAATACAGAAGCACAGGAATATTAGCTTTTGCATCTATCAAAACCATCTTCTCACACTTCCTCCCCTTACCAACTCCAATATTGTTAGAAAGTGTGTTTTAATGCTAGACTGTCTTAAGGCTTTCCTAAGTGATATAAGGAAAACAACCAGCTAAATAGAAAGGAACCAAACTCAATTAAAAAAAAATACTTCTCAGCTCATTTAACATGTCAGAAATAAATGGCTGCAACATGAACATGGTCCCCTCGGCTTCATCTGGGTACATAGGCAGGGTTGTAATGCTCACTTTATGCATCGAATTTTAAAGCTGCAATTCAATCATTGGTAGGAAAGAAGCTGTAATGTTTTGCTCCAAGAAACATTAAGGACATGCCTTTTAGTCCTGGCATGCCAAAGGCTGTAACTGAACAAGTCATAGAGGAGATGGACGTGAGCATCACGTGTTCTTCACTGCTGGAGAGAAAGCAAAAAAAAAAAACACCTCATTGTCCCACTTGGACAGACTGTCACTGACAACTCCTTAAGTTAAATATAATCATCTCAGATTGAATGTCTGCTGTGCTGTGGCTGCAGCTAAACACCATTTCCCTGCCTTGACCATGCAATACATGGGCCATGTCTCTGATGGAGGCCACAGCCAGCTGTGGGGACAGATCTCCCCAGTTCTGATGGCACTGGAGAAAAGACACATGGCTCTCCTTGCAGCAGGGCTACGGCACTAAGCCTGATTTGTTACTGTACAACTATTTGCTCAGTAGAAGTCACCAGATGCAAACTAAGTGAATTTCCTTTTTTTTTTTTTTGGTATGTGTCACCAACAAAGCAGCATTTTTATTTTTTTTTTCAGAGAAACTTTGTGCCACCATTTTGCTCACCATACTTGTTTTAAAATTGCTGTGCTACATGAGTAGCAAGAGGTCTTCTTGGAAGCATGAGTCATGTATTTTTTTGAGGCTCGTGGGCTTCCTTTCTTCTGAATCACAGCAATTTTATCCTGGGATAGGGCATACCCCTCCCTACAGGGACCAAAAAGGGGTGAGGGAAGGAGAAAAATGGCTTAGATTAAGAGAACAAATCTTTGAAAACAGACTATGATGTCAATGACCTTCGCTCCCTTTTTCTTTCCTCACAAAATTTAAGAAGCTGAGTGAAGAAATTTCAGTGCATCGACTAAAGAGAGTTTACAAATTGCACCCTACATCCTATACAGAGGGCATTGTGCTTTTGGAAATGGAAACCATGCTCTGGTTCTCTCTCAGATCATCTTGGCACATTCTCATCACCTGCATATTTAATATTCAACAATAAGTAGCAATAGGTGAACAGCAAGAGGCAAGGAGTTCTGCTTTGTTTAATCTGAGAATTGCTATATGCTTATCCAAACCTTATCTACATCCTCCTACAAATATGTGAACCTCTGGGCATGAGAAATATTTAGACACCTGCTACTGAAATTAATGGGAGCTGCAAGCATAGAGTTCCCAGGACAATTAGATATCTTAAGTCTACAAAATTAGGTTGAAAATCTCTTGGGAACAATTTTTCTCACTCATCATATTTACTGCTTCCCACCAGGCAGGAAGTATTCGAAGCACAGGCTCACTGTGGTATGCTGGCAATCCTGAATTTTTTTATGGGAAGAAACCAGGAGACAGGCCAGGGCATTATATATGGGGGAAAAAAAAAATTAAATTAAATAATCTTTTAAAGTAACTGAAAAGATTCAGTGTCTGAAAATTTTCGATTTGGGATTGCCAAGATTCTGAGTGGATTTTCAGTTGGTTATAATTTTCATCCCACCAGATTAAGCTTTCTTTAATAAAAGGGAGGTTTCTCTGGAAAGTGCAAGGAAAATGGCTTCTTAGGCCCCTTCTTATAATGTAAAACACATGGGCATCCTGCTAAGCTCCTGCACTGCCTTTCTGCATTCAATGGGTCTCTTTGCAGATGCAAGAGTTTTGGAAAAGAATGAGGACTGCAGTTTCAGCCTGGTAGGATCAGGATAGCATTTTACACACTCTAAATCAAAAGAAGGGGGTTCTTTTCCATTTAAGTACTCCCTTCAGGAAAAAATGGCTTTTGGATGGCTTCTGCAGTTTCTAAAGCTTAAAATGATCCCCTGGAGGAAAAGGATACGGTTATGAGGAAGAATAGGTACAGTAAAACAGCTTTCTGCAAAGGTCCTTAGCAGATGAGAGAAACTGGCTGGTTTGCATGTAATTCTGCCTTGTTTGGCTTTAGAGCTTTGGTTGCACTTTTTAAAATTTGTGCTTTAATTGGCTGTTTCCACCTTCGAACAAATGTTGCAAGATATAAAAGTGCACACACATTGTAGGGAAGGAAAATATATCCAATCGCACTGTCCTCCTCCACAGGCATTCATGGGAAGTCTTTTTTGGTTTTCCCCACAAAAAACCAAAACCAAAACCAACCATCCAACCAAAAAAATCCCCAAAAATCCCAGTCATACATTCATAGCAATCAGTCCTCATACGAATGATGACAGAGCTGAGTACACATGGAGGACACAACTCATAGTTACAATGATGGGCCTGTGCTTCCCCAGGACAAAGTTCTTACAAGCCTGTGGGCTGCTGGCTGTTTTGTGAGATGTCACCAAGTGATCCAGGCAATGATCATTGGTGCAAATGTGCATGGAGCTACAGAGACGGAGTGAGTCTGTAGTCGCTCTCTCCTCCCATTCTGCCCCTTAGATTCAGGGCACCGAATGCAGTCCAAAATGTAACATCTTGCACACGCATATATAGACAATTCAAAATGTGGTCCATCATATCATAAGCTTGTATGGGGCATCTTGAAAACCATCTATTGAAACCAAAAAGTTGAGATGAGCCTGGGTTCATCCTGTAGAAAAACTTGGGCACTGACCCAGCATCTGAAATTCAAACATTGACAATTGTGGCTGTAGAAATTAACCACAATCTTTCCAAATGCCACTACTGCATTTCCTCAGGGGTTATGTAGTGCTTCCTGTCTCAGCTTCTGCAGAGGCCTGTGTGGGCTAGAAAGGGCTTCAGGGAATTGAGTTAGTTGCCTCTGTAGTTAAAACACTCTCCCCAGGCACATTCCTCTGGTGCTAACAACAGGACACTTTGCTTTGCAGGAGCAACTGTCTCTCCCTTATTGCCTTCCATGTGCCTTCACCAGAGCCACTTCAACTCAAACAGGTGTGAGTAGGGAAAGCAACTTTGAGCAAGCTTTTATCTGCCCCTACTTTCTGATCATGATGAAGTCCTGTCTAGGTGGTTGGTACAGAGCAGGAGAGATGTCTGAAGCAACCATACTGCTTTTGCATCACGTGAATTTGGAGCACAGTTGTCCATCTGCCATTCTAATTTGGTTGGTAATGCTTAGGTAACCCCAGCTGAGTATCCCCATAAGGTTCCCTTCTTTTAACTATTGGGGGGGGTTTCATTTCTCAAAAAGCCTTCTGCAGCAACAACAAGAGCTATGAATATTTAAACCAACCCAGTCCCCTAGCCAAGGTGTCTTAAGAATGAACGGGACGCTTTGCATTCCTCACATCTGCAGGAGATCAAGTCTGTCTTCCAGTGTATGTGCAAAATGACTCAATATTGCACGAGCACAGTGAGATCAGACCCTTCTTATAACACTTAGTTAAGCTATGGAATGCAGAGTCGTAGGCTGTTGTGGGTGACAGATATTTCTGGGCTTTAAAAAGTTTTTAGAAAAGTGCTTAGTAGGCAACACCAAGGCCAATCAAAATGGAGGAAATCTTTGGTTCAGGACTGTTGTGACCTACAGAATGGTAGACACTAGAAAAATAAACTAGGGAAGTGTCACTTACGTTGTCATCTTTGTCTAACATTTTCATCTTTGTTGGTCATCAGCTACTGGGCACTGTTGGGGACATGCTAACTAGGCAAGACTAACATTTAACCTGATTTTTTGTAGATATTCTTACATTCTTTAGTAAGTCTAGCTTTGCTTTTTGAATAAACATCAATATATATATACACAGAGTGGGGAGCAGGGAAGGAACAGCAAGCAAGGGGGTTCTATCAATTAGCCTGGGTTGTGGGACGTAACACAAGACCATACTTGAATCCATTCTGAAAAGTTGCCATCCAAGAAGTGGAAGGTATTTGTGCTATAGGCCAAACTCTTCTTAGATTTTCAGATTTGATATTGAAGTGGGCATGACTCAAAATCCTAGGTATGAACAGCCCAAAGGTGAGATTTGAGATTTCATAGGCTTATGGTGCATGTAATCATTTTCTCATACTGCCTTCAGGAAGGCTTGTTAGAGAGCAGGATTTTCATTTCCTTCCAGGAGAGCTCCAAAAACGCATCTGGCAGTGTGTAAATTAGCTGATGTAGCTAACCCTTCAGCTCCACTGACCAATACATTCACCTCACAGGCTAGAAAATTCCTGCTGAAGCTCCACAACATCTTGTTGAGCCAGAGATGCTATGCTAATGTATAGATGCACTAGACATAACAAACTCCAGTTTCCATGTGTTAATAATGCTAGAAATGCTTGTAAGGGTGCATAATAATGTATATAAGCATAAAAGAGGGGGTAACACATGCTTGTGAAGTGGGTGGACGTAAGAAAGAAGATGCTTTTACCTATTAAATGTAAGATATATGGGCGGTCTGAACAAATCTTTATGGCTTTCTGTCACATAAAGGTAGGCTCCAGTTTCCCGTTTTAAGGATGAGTTTAATAAAGTGAAAGATAGAGCCAGATTAATTTTGTTTTCATCTGTAGGTATTATACCAGTGGGAAATGCCATCTGATAAAGGGTCTGATTCAGCTACCAACCTTTCTCGAAAAGGCATAATAGAATAAAAGCTATCTTCAAAGGACATTGATGTATTTATGTACTGAAATTAAAAAGTAGATACTTCTGTCTTTGCTAAAGTTGTCTGAGTTTGTGCCACATTTCTCCAGCAATCCAGCAGCTTGGCTTGCTGTGAACAATGTTCTGTTTTTGTGTCTCAGGGTCAGTGGCCCTGCCTGTTATTCTTGGAGATACTTTTTTTTTATCTAATAAGCTAACTATGTGAGTTACCAGATCTCAGTTCTGCATAAGGAGACAAGCATTGTTCCCAGGGAGAGAAGAAACTGTTTTGAAGCTGAGGAAATAAAAGGCAGAGGAGTGTCTTTACTTCCAATCTATCTTAGCAAAGCTCAGTGCTAGCACACTCAAATCTAGGAGGAATATCTACCTTTGACAGTCTTGAGATATCAGCAAAATTAAAACTCTGAGCTCAGAGAGTTTTTTCTTTTAATAGGGCTTACTACCTCCACTAACAAATTGCAAACATAGACTGAGCATAAATGTAAACAAAAACCTCCATGTAGAACCTCCTGTACTGTTCAAATAGACACCAAACAAACTTCTCAACATAAATGCTCTTTCTGCAGTACCCCCTGCACTCTTTTTACATCTGTACAGATATATAAACAGAACCATGTATTTCCATTTTATTTTCTTTAGCCTTAGAAAATATGGGCATTTATCCCCACCAGACTGTTTATAATGATGCTCTAGGTTTACCTCCATGTCCCCTTTGGCTTTTCTCCTGAAGCAGAGAAACATTTGCACAGAGCACACCAGGTGTTACTTTCATATCCTCAGACATACTGGAATATATTAACACAAACACTAAATCAAAACACAGCGAAATTAATGATCACTCCTAGTCTAGAGAAACCAAACTCCTTATTACCAAACAGGAATTGTGTGTATTGTTTCTGTTATCTTAGTTCCTAGATTATTATAAAATCAGATACCAATAGCTAATTAGCTGTTCTAATTACTGGTTTGAGTTTGCATGAATTATGCTGAAATGCCCAACTTTCTCTTGCTTTAATCAATATAATGTCAAAAAGTTGCTTGGGGTTGTAAGATAATGAGATAACTAAAGCAGTATCCTGTACACTTCATTATTATAGGCTTCAGCCAAAAGAAATATCAGTATTTCCAAATTATCCCCACTTAAAGCATGCACTCTGGAGCCCACTGCTCATCAAGCAACTGCTCATCAGCCCTGTTTCTCTTGTAACTACTGCCTGACAATCAGACTATCAAATAAAACGTAGATTGAATAATGCAAATGGTTGTACCTTTTCCAAAACCCTCAAATTTCTGAACAATACAAGCTGCACCATCATTTCAATGTGTGGATTTAATCTTTGTCTGGATTGGATTCTTGAGAGGAACGCGCAATCCTCTGAGGGCACAATTTTGGCCAAGACTAACTCTCTTTCAGACATGACCCTACTGCAGTCCAAGCTCACTTCCAGGGCACTGTAACCTGTTCCTGTGTGTAATGCTAATACTTTAATGCAGGGGTTACTTCTATAAGCACCATAGTGATTTATGAATGAAGTAAATTCTTTCATTTCCTCAAAAGCTAACATCTCTGTCCCACTTTCATCTGCTGCTTTAAAGCCCTTAATTATGAACAGATTCAGGTAATTTTAGTATAAAATACAATTTTATATAGTAATGACATAAGTGAAGGATAAGGATCAAGAAAAAAATCACTGCAGTGGAAGAGGTGGAAACAGGCAGAGTGGAAGTAAGCTATATTGCTCATATATTTTTACATTATAGGCTTCGTAGTGTTCGGCAACACTAGCTCTTCGGCTGTACAAGTGAGACAATTATTCATCCTCCCAAGTTAATTAAATATCCAACGGGTGATTTCAGTGGAACTTGGACATACAAGTACAAAAATGCAATTCTCAAAATGCATTACTTGCTTACATTTGTGCCAATAAAGTTCCCAAGAGACAAAGGTTTTGCAGGTGTTCACAACCCCTTTCACCTTGGCCATCAAAAGCAGTCTGTCACTTAGGCCATGCTTAATCTCATTCAAGGTCTACCGTTAAGCATTCCCCAACTAGAGGTTCTAAAAGGGAGTGATCCTGTTGCTGTGTACTGATCACACACTGGAAGAAGCATGTTCTCCATCTAATATAAAGCAATGACTATTGATGTCATCTGTTAAGATTAAGATAGGATGAAATTAAAACTCAGATAGACCAAAGGAGAAAAAAAAAAAGGGGGGGAGAAACAATGACACTTTTGGAGAGAGAAAAGTTTATTTAGTTGTGAAATGGAAGACTTGGCTACTGCACAATTCCTACTGTCCTTCCTTTGCCCTTTCTCTTGGATTTCTTAGGTAAGCCTTCACTCAGCATCTGGCTATTTTGAACTCCACTGAAAGGCTCCCATTCCTGTCCTAGAAGGAACAGGAGTCCAACTTGATGTTTGGACTCTACACAAAGAAACAAGTACCTGTGGTGGCTATGGTCACAGAAAACAACAAAAATACAGTGGGTACAGTCCTAATTAAACCCTGGATTCTGAAGGGTCCTTTGTCATCACAAGGGACCAAGGACTAGTGTGCAAGTCCAGATCAAAGTTTCACACCTGCTGTGTATTATTAGGGCAAGATTTTCTTCATATGTTTCTCATGCTATTAAGCCACTAAAATGAGAAGAATGTGAGAAAGAAAGTGGAAATAAGGATCTAGATTTGAAATTTTCATTTGGATGCCTCCAGTAACATGAGAGTATTTACTTTTCAAAATAATCAATCATGCCTTTGCTTTTAGAATTAAATGGAAATTGAAGGTATTCAGGACTTCATAGGAAGATCAAGGGATGGGATATGGTCCTGGTTGACAGCAGAGATGAAAATAAGCTTATCCATTAAAGGAATACAATGGAAATAGTTTCTGCATAACACCTTCAGCTGTGACTTTGAAGAGTAATCTTTCTGGATTCAAAGGCCATTCTTTCTCAATGAAAAACCTGTAGACAGTTACAGTAAACTATGGATAAACACTAATATAAGAACTAAGATCAGTATGGGTGCTCTAAGAGAAAGCCTGGGTTTTTTCTTTATAGGAGGTGAGGACACTGTTAAAATAAACACATTAATTAGTGCTTTGTCATGGGCTTCATGGAACAGTTTGGGTGGCAGATGTCAGAAGCACATGGACATCTCCCCAGTGAGGAGGAAGAGATATTAAAAAAGAAAAACAATTGAGGGTCACAACCTGACAGGTAATCAAGAAATTAGAATGTCTGAGGAATGAAGAACTTTAAAGCTGTTTGGCTTTTATTTTTATTTCCAGCCAAAAATAAACTTACGTTACTTGGAATTTAGTTGCTTTTCTTCGTCCAGTTTCTCAGCATTTCAGTCTGAACTTTGTTGCCCTCTTCTTTTGTCCTGACTGCTGCTTCACAACTGGACAGCAAATGAAACCACTTACTGCCTTATTCTTATCCTTATTTCTTCATTGGTACAGAAAGCGAACAAAATTGATCCTAACACCTACCATTAGCCCTCTCCCCAACTCACAGCCTTCCATGGTAAATTGTTCCTATTCGGAATGTCTGTCATGGTAGCCAGACTAATTCATTGTTCTTAAGCACCCAAATACTTTCCTAACCCATTTGTTTAATGAACAACACCTTCACATGTTTCAGTAAAAAGCCTGGTCTCTTTGAAGTGTGTTTGCAGGATATGTAAGTTACAGTTGTGACATTTATATCAAAATGGAATAAACCAAAGGATGTTTCTTCTGTACTGTGCAGCGTATGCATGGTTGACTGCATCTGAGATATGGGATGAGGATGAGGAGTTTGGAGCTGCTCCTCCATTACAGGACCAGAAACATATACTATGCTAGGCAGTGCTGATAAGGAAGATATGGTATTTTCTGCCCAGGCCGGACAAATTCATTCCTGGTTGTACATGGTGAAAATCCGAGTTCGAGAAGAGATAATCCAGGATTCTCGGATTGTCAGCACAGAGCACTTTCAGGTGTCCTCTGAAAAAGCCACAATTTTACCTCAATTCAACCAGTCCATCTGCAAAATAGATGTAATAATGTTAGGCATTGTTAGTGAAGGGATCTATTTTTTTCTCTTTGCTTTTTGGTTTTGTTTTGTTGTTTGGTTTAATTTTTTTGTGGGCGGTGGTGTTTGGGTTTTTTGTTGGATTTTTGTCAGTGAGGAGGTGGAGACAAGGTTTCCTTCCAGAGGAATGATAACTGTGGGTGACTGGGTGATTGAATGTGACACAACAGCAGGCACAGGTGCTATTTTTTTAATTTGTTTTGCCTATATTTCTTCTAAAACCAATGCCTTTTTGTTACCACAGTATTGTGCAGCTTTCTGAAAACTAGACAGGGAGGTAGTGTGGGTCCTCAGCTTGAAACGTAAAGAAACTTGCTACATCCTCTTTCAGAAGCTGATGTGGAGGGAGCAGGAGCCAGTGCCAAGAGGGTATGGGAACTGCACCCCAAAAGAGTGTGGTGCCCACCACCAGCTCCCTGCTCAGATCAGATGCTACAGCCATATACATACCTCTGCAAAGACATTTTCAGTCATACTGGAATGACAGCAGTATCTGTTATTCAACTAGCTCTGTTCAAAGAGGCTGGACCTTCTGATAAAGCCAGTCTGATGATGTAAACTTGGTCCTGGTGCCTCAAGGGTATTTGTTTAGAAGTCTAAGGTGCTCACTACATTTGAGGAGATATTTCTTCAACCAAGATCATTCAAAAAGAAATGCCATATCATTGTGAAAATAATTTAGTAGTTATTATTTCTTGCACCTCAGTGCCTCACAGTTATCTGTGCAGGATTCCTGAATCATTGGAAATTACTATCTATGTGGTACTAGGACATATAGTAGGTTAGGTCTGTTGCCTAAATTCATTTAGGTAGCCTGTGTATGAGCTGGGGCTTAGAGCCAGGTCTCCTGAGTCCCGTCCCAGTGCATTCTGTTTGGATTTTTATGTAGAAAAGCCAGATTCTTTATCTTGTATATTTGACTTTGGGGAGTGAAAGGATGCAAAAGAAATCCTCTTTTAACACCTGCCTGTGACAGCTTTCCGTTAGAAACTACAAAGACTTCTCTCTCACATCACAGAGATGAGGATGAGAAGACAGCTTTAAACCTTTAGGAGCTTCAAAACCTGATCAAGAACATCAGAAAGAGGTAATTGCTCATGGGGCCATTCATTTTGAGACTCACCAAGGAGATGCAAGCTTGTCAGTGGCTGCTGGCAGTCTCAGACCATATCCCACATCAGCCCCTGCGCCCCACGGGCAGTTTGCCCTTGGCTGGGGAGGTGCTTGCAGCTGCAGGAGTGCTAGAGATCTCTATTCAACCCCTACCCCATGGGGAAAAAATGATGGCTGACAGGTACACCCCCTTCTTCCTATTCTGTTTCTTTATATTTGCAGTCTCAGGCTTCTTGGGATATCAGATTTCAATCATCTATGAACAAGCTCAAATATCTTTTTTGAGAGGTAACTATGTATGCTAACAGTTCAACATGTAAGGATGTGACTAAAAGAGAGTCACAAGGATTAACGTGAGGATCAGTTTTCATCACTTTATATATCAATGACCTGGAAGAAAGAAGATGCAGTAAGTGGATTACATTTGCTGATGATATAAAGTGAAGGGGCAGTCAAAATAAAGAAGGAGGGCAGCAAAATTCAGCATATATGGTCTAGGAGCAGGAGACAGATAATTAGCTTATAAGTTTCCAAGTATGTAAGGTAATGAACAAAAAACAAGAAGAGAGGATATCCACTCAATAGCTACAAATTACAAGACATTATAGAAGTGCAGTGTGTTGGGTTAGTGTCACCCAAACTTTAACATCATAAGCAAAAGCGCTGAACAGCAGCAATAGACTGGAAAAGAATCTCTAAACTATAAGATAGAGAAGGTAACTGTAAAGCAGGAAAAAAATTATTCAAATCCTGCAAATGAGACTGGTTTTATGACAAAATATTGCATATTTCTAGCTAGCTATGAAAAACATGTTGTTGAAAAAAAAAAAAAAATTGGTAGAATAGGCCTCTGCCAGAAACTGACAGCTGTTGAAATATCTTGATTATCCAGGGACTGGAGATGAAATCCAGGTTTGTATGGCTGAGGATAGAAGATTAAAAGGAGGCCTTGCTGCAGTACATGCAATCCTAAGGGGAAAAAAGAGGAGAATCAATCCGAGGCTCTCAGAGCTGGTGACACCGCCGAGGGCGGGGAGTCATGGACGTCGGCAGAGGGCAGGCCCCAGCGCAGCCAAACAGGACTTCTCTGCTTGGAGAATTAATCACCCAATAGACCAAGGGCAATGGCAGAGACGAGAAGCAGAGGCAATTTAAAAATTGCTCGACGTGTATTTATAGGGCAGGACCAGTTGCAGGGTACACCTCTAACCCCTGAACGTAGGGTCTGTTGTATGCTCGGGCAGCTCCTCTTCCCCGTGATTGTCCTTACACCTTTCGGGCCTTACTGGGAGTCCACAGAGATGAATAGGGATCTTTGTGCCAAGCACTGCGAGGGGTGGATCAGATCCCACGTGGAGTGTGGCCTTTCTGTCACTGTTTTTTCTTCCAGCAGCCACTAATTAGCTTGGTTACTTGTGCCCCTTTGCGGGTTGCTCTGCAGTGCTGGGCCTGGGGCCTGCAGCCCCTTCAACAGCTCACTGCCCCAGCTGCCCCCAGCACTCCTCTTTCTTTCCCTCTCTGGGTAAATCAGTGCTTGCTGCTCATTTGTCACGGCCATTAAGCTGTCTCGCTCTTTCCTCCCTCACCTGCTGGCAGCGCTCCCTTCCCCAGACCCCTCTCTGCCATGGCAGCAGCCATGTCCCTGTCTCCTCTCCTCTTCAGATGCTGGAGTGCAGCCTAGACCAAGCCTGCCCCTTTTTTTGTTCCACTACCCGTTTGCTGACATTTCTCTGGTTTCTCAGTCCCTTCTGGGTAATTGCTGTCTCTGAACAGGATCTTCTGGGACACCCCTGACACACATTGCACTGGGCCAGCTCTTGAAGTCTGATGTCAACTGCCTCCAAAGATGCCTTTCTGCTAACACCATGTTGTTGGGTTTGTTGGCACAGGGCAGGGCAGGCTAGGAGGGTAGAAGCATGCACACTCCCTCCTTCACCACTTCTAATGAGAAAGACCCTGCTACACAGATTTCATGCTGTTTTGGTCCGAGCAGAATTTCCTGAGCCCACAGTGTCTGAGTGGATTGGAAATTTCCATAGTGTTTTCCTCTCAGCCTTGAAATAAATGTTAACTGAACTGTGAAAAGCAAACCATTGACCACATTTGTCAGAACAGATTCATTCTAACAATATTCAACCTTGCACTACCACCCTGCATTTCTTCTTTGCATGGAAATCTTTTGGATTCAAATCTTTTAGCTGATACTCCACAACCAGTTTCTCGTTCCCAAGCCTTGATAATTCCAAGACAACAGATCTGTCCTGCAGTATGAATGCCCACCCACTGTCCTCACCACAGACAGCCCAGCAAATTCAAGCCTTCCCATAGGCTTTCAGGAAGACCTCAGAAACCCAACAGTGTCATATGCGATGCCAAAGGGAGCTGATGGGGAGTCCCCATCCTTAGCAAAGCTCAAGTACAGACCCAGTTTGTTCTCTTCCAGCATCTTCTGAGTCAGTCTGAATGCATCATGAAGCAGGGAGTCACAAGCTGCATTTGATTAGTTATAACGCTAAAATAAATGGAATAACTTGGGTCATGTGACTTTCCCTGCAACAGGTAAGGACAGAAACAGCAAATTCCTTAGTGGATATATGTGATTAATGTATGATGAATTTAATATATTTTTGCTTTTGACAGATACTCGGAAGAAGTTGGGATAAAGTCTACTATTTTTCTAAATAAAATGCCACTCTTACTTTTTCTGTCAGCAAACTTGCTAATAAGCCAGTAAGGATCAGAGAAATAGATACATTTGGGAGAATATTTTACGTTATTATTGGGTCTTTGTTCCAAGCCATTTCTACATCTTAGGGATCAAGGTGAGCCTCCCGTAATGCACCTGCTAGTAAGCAGGTATTAAAAGAAAGTCTTTCTAGGCATTTATCTTTGAGACATCAGACTGTGAGATGAAAAGATGACCCAGGAATTTGCTGACCATCACAAACAATGGCTTGCTATGATTAAAGCTATGTATGTTACCTGGACAAAACTACATCAAAGTGCTAATTAGGGAACATGTACTCCTGACTGGTTGCCTCTGAGGCTAATATACTTTCATTTGTGTTAAAAACTCTAGATGATACAGAGAATCAGCCTGAGCTAGAAAGATATATCTATATAATGGATATATTTACTGCACTTAACCATTTGTGGTATATTCTTTTTATGCAGAGAAACAAAATTTGTGTTTATCTCACAGGACTGAGACAACCAATTAAAGAGCCTTATCCTGCAAAAGCATCTGCCTGAAAGTAAAAATGAAAGAAAATTGGGCTGATTCATTTAGTCCTGATGTTAAGTGCTTAACTACCAGTTTTCAGGGGCTTCTAATCCTGTAATATTCCCAAAAGGCTTTCTGTAATCGGGGTAGACCATACTTATACAAAGAATAAGGGAAAAACATCACCCACAAGTTGCACATGAATATAGGTGCTTTCAAAAAAAATGTCTAATTTGCCAAGGCAAGCAACTGATAAGGAACAGATCAAACAGTACATAGACCAAATATATACACATATATTAGTAATAAAGCAACCAAGACATGGATTCTGCTGTATGTTAAAGATGCTGCCTGGTTTGCAGCACCATGTGCTCCGAATGCCCCTCTGGTTGTGGAGGGTCTGTTGGGAACAGAGCAGTGCCTCTTCTTGGGGGATTATTGCTTTCTTCTCCAAAACTGACACGTAACAGACAGTGGTACAACAAATCAAGTCACACTGAAGTAGTAAGGGGTACATTATTAACCCTCAAGAAAACTATGCAGCTATTCTACTGAATAAAAAAAAAAAAAAAACCTGGCATATACTTAAATGTAAAAGAAACCAGACCTATCTCCATGAGTCAGACTGTTTTTGATACTCTTTTATCTAAGAAACAACAGAACCCCATTGTTTCTCTGTTGGGCATGGACCATTTGGAGGCCATATGGACATCCAGGTTTTATTGCACATGCAAAAGATATTTTACAGTAACAAATCCACACTCTCAATGCTTCTTCATAGGGTGAGGCTGCAAGGAGAACAAGTAAGTTTTTCTTTAAAGAAGAAAACAAAGCAGTAGGACTAATGTTTAGTGCATTACATTTAATATTCCACTTCATCAGATATAAAAGTAGGCACGGGTAGCAAAGGTGTGTTGGAAATGACTGCTAGGGTGCCAACCCTCCAGAAATTTAGCCACTTTCATTTATTGCTTACTTGAAGAAGTAATTAGGGTTCTCACTTCTTAGCTAATGCCTCCTAATGGTCACTTTATTCCTGAAAATTGTACAGTACTGTAACGGTTGAAAGGCAAGGAAATTGTGTATAAAGGTTTATCAGGAATAGCCCAGTAAAAATCTAAAAGGGAAAAATATTTTCTGTCAGACTATGAAGGCTCATGCCTTTTTTTCCTGAAGAAAAGTAGAATAGGATTTGTTTCATAGTGCCGAGACTATAACAGGCAATGGGAATACATAATTCAGCCCAAGCTCTGTGAAAGTGAAAGGCCAATCTTCTGGCCAAACAGTGCTCTGCTGATATGAGGTCCTAGTTTTTCACTGGATGTTTCTGTTGGAGAGTAGAGTTTCTATCATCCTTTACACAAAGTAGTTTCAATTTATATTTGAGAAAACTAGAGGCAGCACTCCCTGCTATTCTGTTATTTTTATCCTACTTACTCAGGTACTGTTTCCACTGCAGAGGTGTTATTTAAAGACATGGGTCAGTGAACAGCTCTGGAATGCCCAGCCCCAGGGGGATGCACACAGATCTCCCGGAGATGCCAGGACTGGAGTGGTATGGAGCAGTATGGATCATTTTTTGTCAATAAAAGCTCTAGATTGAAGCAGTACTGGCCTGGCTAAGCAAGGACTTGTAGCTGAGAAAGGGCTTCCATACTTGACCCATCATTTGCCTAAGGGAAATCTCACTGTAATCAGAAACGCATCATTTCCAGGGCAGGTTTATCAGAAATCTTTGGGGTTTCTATTATGGGTAATTCTCTACTTCCAGCGATGAAGAAAACAGACATTAAATCCACAGATTCCTGACTCAGCATCATCAATAAGTGAGCTGTTAAATCAGTTTCTTCTTGCTGAATGGCACATCATTCACGACTAGAGCCTGTTGCATGAAGACTAGTTTGATTTTTAAAGCTAGGTGGTTCTGTACTAAAATTCTCCCAATATAAACATGCTCTTCAAATATCTTATTGACTTTGTCAATGTGTATAATCCCATTTTTTCCACATATTCACAATAATTCAAACATAGGTTTCAATCACATTTTTATTCCCAGGAAACAATTTTGTACCGTGGAATGCATTTCATTCCTGTCACAGCACAAAGTGAACTATTTCAAAAAGGATAAATAACACTTAAGGAAATATATTTCGCCCTGCTTCTGCAGTACTGCTTTTAAAATTCTATTTCTTATTGTATTTTCTCCTACAACCTGGCTTTGTGATGCTGCTGTTTGCATGCAGAAGCTATTGAAGTGGAACATTGCACCTCACTTGTTCAGAGCTTATAATGAAGAAGAATGTGCAAAAGCATTACTTTGCAAAAGCAGATAAGTAAGCATACTGCCTGACAAGTGATGTCACCCATGCTTGGCAGACAAAAAAAATAAATGACTACATAAACCTCGTACAAGAGTCTGCAATCCACAGAGCATGAAATGTCCTGGGGACTAAGAGTCTGCATTCTGCATTTCTTCATACGTCTTACTAATTTTCTGATTCTTTTACTAGGCTGCAGAATCTGCAGCGTATTGCAAAATACTAGCTGTGAGGCCCCTTAAATGTATCTGGGATCAATCCCTTATGAGATGCTATCTCATTACGACTGACCCGGACTCCAGCCTGCTCAGTGATATTTAGATTACTACATTAAGTTGAGGCAATGCAAAGAGTCATTACAGCAAGGTACTCAGCACAGAGTATGCATTGCTTCATAAAGAAAGGAGAGGAAAGAAGGCTTTTTTAGCTTAACTGCTCTCATAAATAGCCAGAGGTAAGAAAACCTCTATTAAAACTATTAAGCTATTCCTACCCAGTATCTGTCTGATGCTAGGTCTCTGTATTACTCACAGCATCTGGCAGTGTTTTCCCTTAGACCAGGGTTGCTGTTTGTTTTTCTTGCCAGCTCTGCAATCCATATCTGCTTTTGTTTGGGGAAAGTGAGACTATTTGGTGATGCTTCTGACAGAAAGACAATAAGCAGTTTGTATGCATCCCATGTACGTGAGCTCACTTCTCTGCTGTGCCTGGGTAATGGCACTGTGCTGCAGAGGGGAAAGGCAGCGCTTGTGGCTTGCAGTCACTCCTGAAATGCTGAAGCCAGGGCACAGGCTGCCCGGTGCTCTAGGCTGAACCTCCAAAAAGGTTGCATAGTGACATTTGCTATCAGCCAAAAGTACTGGCTCCTCTGGCTTTGTCCTCTCCCGATCTGACATGTCCCTTGTGTCCAGAGATGGCGAAAAGATGGCTTAAAGCACAAAAGGGGAAATCTCAACCTAAAATCTCATTTAAAAGAGAAGCTAACTTGCAGTGTGGTAGGAAACAGCAATAGTAATCTCCTTTGGAGGGCTCAGAGTGGGGGCAGGGATGTGTGTGAGACATTTCACTTACAAAAAGAAGCAATTTAGGCTCCTCTTTTAGCAGCCAATTATTCTGAGTAAAGGGCAAATCATAGCTACAGCTCCAGAGCTTACTCCCTACCTGACCATGAAGGAACAGCAGTGACAAGCTCATAAAGCGTAAGTATGATGCAGAGCAATAGATTTGACCAAATATTTCCCTGAATACCATCTAAATGCAATGATAAGTTCTCCCTTCCCGTGCCTGTCTGAGCAGGAGATGTGACAGCCCCAGACTGAGAAGAGATAACAGAAAGTGTAGAAAATAAATTAATCCAGTTCTAACTATATGAAAGTACACAAAGCAGAGCAGAGCTTGAAAAGCAGAGCTTTTTTTTTTCTTTGTAAATTCAAATCAGAGGAGCAGATTTTTTTCTGCTTTCAAGAATACTGCAACTCCACTCATCTCCCACAGCAGGCTGAAAATCAGCACAAGGGGAGGAAGTGAGGACCAAAACTAAAACAAAAGCTTGTAGCATCCAGGTGCTCAGGAGGGAGAAATTTGCCTTTGATTATGAAGTTACTAGTACAACTTTTGTAATAAAAATGTCACTCTGCTAAGTGTTTAAGTTTTTTAACTCTGGCTAGTTTTCCATGACATTATTGCCCAGATTCAGCCTTTCAACATTAACTACATTCCCAGGTGCAACTGGAAGGTTCAGGATTTTTGCGGGCTGTTTTTCATGTGTTTTGGAACTAGGATGTCCAAATATCAGAATTTATAGTAGATAATAGTTGCCTGCTTTTTAAGTTGCTGCTTGTAGCAACTTTTCATTACTATAGTTAATAAGCAAATAAATACATAAATATGTGAAAATGGGAACGTTTATTTATTTTGCCAGTTACATTTTAGTTAACTAGCCTCAGGAAAAAAAAATAGTCAAGTGTAGCATCATGTATGGAGGTTTTCCTTTCCTCATGTTTTTCAGAGAGGTTACTTGCAGATGCAGAATGGAAATGAAATCCTAACACTCTGCTGTGCTATAGCATGTTGCGTGTATCCCTGAACTGCTTGTGGGGATATCAAATATTGTAAGGGAAAAAAAGGACAGGGTTCTGCCATTCTGACTTTTGTTGATATACCTACGGGAGAGATTGGGGAATATTAGCTGTACTGAGTGGAACAATCACAATCCAGTTAATCACCAACTTGCTGGAAAACAAAAATACCATTTTTCTCCAATCATATGAAGCTCTTGAAAGATTTTCTTTATGGGTCAGCATTACCCACTGCATTCTTTGTGCCAGTATTTCTTTGCTGCTTACTTATGAGCAGTATGTTGCTAATAATCAACAGTCAACACTTACTTCTTAAAAATATTATGCGCTATTTGCTTAAAAGCAACATTTAAGGTCTTGTTTTTATGAAATTGCCTTCCAGGAATCTCACTTGTACTCACTTTCTGAAAAATAAGTAACATGCTCTGACACAGATAATGTTAATGCACTTGTACAGCTGGATACAAATGTGAATATCTGCACATACAAAAACTACTGAAATATTTGAAACTCAAATTCTACCCCCTCAACTGTTGAAAAATGCCTATACTTTTGCCTGCATCACCAAGCAGGACATCTTATATGTAAGACTGTTTTTCACCAGCAGAAGAGATTTCCAAAGGAACAGGCTGGGTCCTGGGGAAATTTCCCTTAATTTCATCCAATTTTCCCCACAAGTGTATGAGCGAGATAACTTGACTTAACAATGTCATTTCAGTGCCAGCCTCTTCAGCAGCAGTTACCGCAAGGGGGGTGGGGGAAAATAAAAGAATGAATTCCCTGGGTGCTTTTGTTAGTTCTTCATTATTTTCTCTTTGAAAATTATTCTTCCATACTTCATCTTGAGCTGCCTTTTTTTTTCTAGCTGAATAGCCCTATTGCTTCTGCTGAATACATGGACATGACCACCCACACTTAGAAAAACCTTACCTCTTGCTGAGTTTCTCTGAAATGGTAGGCAGCAGGGCTCATGCAGCAATAAAATTTCATGATCACAGGGGAAGGAAATAGTGCAAGGCTAGGAATCCTCCTGCTGTTTCCATATGATTTCCTAATTTCAAAATAGGTTGAGAAATAATAGGGGGGAAATATATTGTGAGAGTTTCCTCCTATGCTCTTCTGCGATTTCCCACCTTGCCTGTTGTGTGCGTGAGGAAATCTATGATCTGCTACCCCTAAAGCAGCAACTTGGCAGTCAGTAAGACAAGCAGGAAAACCATATTCTCCAGTACTCATAAAGTAAGGTTTCCTCTTGGACCAAGGAAGTGGAATCATGGGGCATTAGTCGCTCTGGCTTTTGGGTTTGGTTTTTTTCCCGTCCCCCAACAGAAACGAAATCTTGATTTGGAGCGTGTGAAAGGTTACAGTTGTTTACACTCAGCACTCAGTCTGCTCCAATATTAAGGTGAGATCCGGTTGTGATTTTGAAACATGTCCACACAGACAGTCAGAACAACTCTGGCAGTCTGGGAATTGGGATACGGACTCTTAGCGCTGGTTTATCACTAAGAACAGCTACTGGGTACCACCTTTCAAAGACTAAGACATTTTGAAGTTGCAGCAGTTCATTTTACTCTTACACTTCTTTTCTTTTCCATAAGGCTTTTTCTGTAAAAGGTCTTCCTAAAAGACCATATTTTCAATTAGAATTTCGTGCAGAATGATAATTTTAGAGGTACAAAATGAAAACTAGGCAGAGTTTGCTTCATGCCACAAATAACCCTGTTGGTGGTAAAGTTACCTAGAAAAATAATGATCTCACATGTCAGTTTTTAAAAAATAAGTAAGATAAAAAGTGTTGTAAAACATATTGATTATGAAAACCAGAGTAAGCCCAGATTTACTCCTCCACTCAGAGGACTGCCAGCTTTACACTGCATTATGAACAACCACAGCAAAATCAACCAGGTACTAAATTCCCAGGTCTGTCATACACATATTTGAAATATATCTATTCCAGTGTACCATTTTCCACACCTCAGTATAGTGAGCTTTCTTAAGTCATCCTGCTAGCCACAAATCACTTCTTGGTTGGTTTTAATTAATTTATTTTTTTTTTTTTAAACTTCAGAACAGTCTATCAGCATTATTTGAATGTGCATTTTTTTTTTTTGTGGTTTCCTTTTCCTTTGTGCATCTCTAAATTGTTTAATTTAGAAGGAAGTGAATGAAAATTGACATCATACTGTGTCAGAGGATTAAGAATGCTAGAATTTTTATTTCAAAATATAGTGGATTATTGTCCCTTCAGACAGTGAATTTTTTTTCTGTGTTACCACCTAATGAGAGCCCATGTGGTCTTCAGAGCTGAAGTCACAGAGGGGCACTGCTTTTAAATCCCATGAATTGTCTGTTAGACTTGTTATTTGCTTTTCCCTCTCCCTCCCCAGAGTTTCATAGCCTTTGAACACCTCAGAAGAAGTGCTAATGCTTTACTTCACAGGCAATGTCCTAGATACAAACTGGCCTGCTACAAGAACAGCCCGAGTCCCACTGCTCACTGGTACTAGCCTTGCTTCTCTATTTATTTTAAGCCTGTTATGAGAGAGAGGAGGCAGTGAAAGGTCAGGAGAATGGTGAAAATATGTACTTAGGGGGGTCATAACTGCTGGGAAGTGGAGCTCAGCCACTCCAGGCTCCCTCTGCCACCTCTCCCAGTATTCTGATTTCTCGCTCTCTGGGTAGGTTGGACTCTCCCACTGTACATTTGCACAGGCCTAATCCCATCGTGGGACTGTTGCTCAGCAACAGCAGCGAGAACAATTTGTTTTTGGACCATTTGGAAGATGATTACGTTTGCGGCATGTTTTTTCCCCCCTCTGGTACCTATTCCTGGATATTGTAAATATTCATCTGAGTTTTGCATATACAGTAGTTTCCCCTCTAGGTAAAAAATATACCATCCAAATGATCTTTTAAGAGTACTTTACTCTGATGCATGCCTACATTTCCTCTCATTCAGTAGATATAATGTTGCAGATGAAATGGCATTGTTGGGCTTCTGGGGGTTTTGTTTTGTTTTGTCTGTGTCAGAAGAATTTCAGCTGGAGCAGGGCTTGGCTCTTTATGACAGTGCTGCTTCATTGCTTTGTTTGAGACACATAAAACAAGTGAAGGATTTAAATAGTTGTGAACACCTGAATGACTTTAAAGCATTTGAGTAAAAGAAAGGTTCAGATCTCCAGATTTCCCATTTCCTTCATAATTGTTTCTTTATCTACACATCTTTCAGCATCCCATTAGGAAAACATTCCCATGCTCTCAACTTAAAAGAATTTGTCTAAAGGCTGTAATGCAACATTTAAATCTTTGTCATAGATTTCTCTGTGTTTTCACTCACAGTAGTAATTTATTCTGAATCTTCCAGTTTTGTTCTCACTAACAAATACAAAACACAGTTGCAAGGGTAACTTCCCAGCACTGCTATTCTGCTCTGCCACCCTTTGGCAGGGCCTTATCCCACTGCTATATAAGCAGATAAAACACTCCTGGTCCTTTTGTCTTTAGGCACTTCCTTCATGTCCTGCAGACCAGCACACAGACATCCACCCATCCATACCACACAGTTTTGGATATCAGCTTTGCAAGCACAACATGCAGACCTCACCTTATTTCTTTTCCCCAGCAATGATGGAATACAAGAATGGAGGGAGAGAAAAGGGAAAGAAACTTAAAAAAAAAATAAAATCAGAAATTCAGTTTTACCAGCAAAAAACCAATATGGGTGTGTGTGTTTACGTTCAGTGACACTGGGTCCCAGCCCACTGATACACATTGACATTACTAATTGAAATATGTAAGATCAGCAAGCCCATTACTGTGCTTTTAGCAAGGTATGTGCCTCTGTACCTTACTAACTTGGTCAAGTATCATTGATCCTCTGCTGGTGTAGATATATGACAGGAATCAGGCATTTTAGCACAATCCTTGCTACACCTTTCCTCTCTCAGCTTATTTCTGCTCTTGACACCCCTCCACACCACTCTCAGCTGCCAGCTTACAGGGAGGGGACAAGGCAGAAGGTGGCAATTCTGGCATCTCTCTCAGCTTTTCAATAGCACTTTGTTTGGCCTTAGAGGTGTCCTCATGCTCCAGGCTCCCTGTGGAGCAGCAGATCTAGCAAGCCTGCTGACACCCAACCGCCAGCCACCCACCTGGGCCCCTGAGCCACACTGGAGACTCTAGCTAATCCCTCTCCAAAGGGCAGCGCGGCTCCTCACTCGTGCAGCCTTACCCTGAAAGCTCTGATGGGGACCCACACTGCATAAAAGAAACCTTTTATACGTTGCAGCCTGCAAGATGTGTCTACACAGTGTGGGAAGGAGGCAGGCAGACACGCACAAAGTCAAATGGCACTAGGAGAAGCTCTGCTTCAGACTCACCTTTATGCATGCCCAGTAACAAAAGCAATTTTTCTTTCTTAATTAGCTGTATTAGAGCAAACACTAATACAAGGATGACCTAAATACTAAATTGTCTTTTTTCTCACTTTCCTCGGTACAACCTATAGTTAGTCTATGAGTGCACATTCTCATTTATTAAACGGTTTTCTTTTAAAAATGCAGACTAAATGTTAATCAATGAGGTAATCTTCATTAAAATTACTAGGTATCGATGTTCAGTTCAAACCAGATATTTCCTCATTATTTTGAAGTAATGAATTACCAACTCCTGCTGCAGTGAACTCCTTGATACAACATATATTTATCCAGGCCCCATGGGGGTCATTACAATGAGATTCACCTCTGTATGTATGTGTATATGTTTAAAAACAACCCTTCAAATCTGTCCTTTGGACTTTCAGCAGGGAACATATCAAACAGCAACAGCAAATCTCATACACACATCAATATCATGCTAACATAGTTGAGTTTCACTGAACCCGATGCCAAATTAACTTTTACAGGGCAATTACAAACTCTTATAATCATGCAAATTAGTAGTAAGCAGCTTACATCTTCCAATTAAATTGCCACCTGCTATTCCAAGATCCCTGTTAGCCATGGTAAACTTTTCCTCTTTTCATTTTAGAGAGAGACTGTGCAGAGAGTCATCAACGTATGGATTAGCCTTCCCAGGAACAGGGGGTTCAACTCAGAGTGACCATAGGCAGGTTATTTCAGGAAAAGAAAGACAACCACATATCATAGTGTGGAGAGAAAAGGGCATTAACCCTGGAATTGTTATCAAATTTGAGTGCCCAGGTGCAATCCTGAGCTCAGGACTGGCTGCAGCCTAAGTCCTTACCCAGGCAAGCCCTGGGTATCATCTGCACCCTCCCTCCTTCTCCATCTCTCTCCCTCCCCATGAGAAACAGAAAAGCTGTTGCTACCTGGGCCAGGGATGGTCTCTGACTCCTGGAGTTCAGCACAGTGTCCCCCAGCACAATGACCCTCTCCCTGCTTTGACCAAACACCCACCACCCCACACCCCTCCCCGCAATGTCCTGTACCATCTTCCGTACAGAATGAACACATTTCAAAGCTTCCTTCCAGCTCCCTGCACGGTAATCAGTAGGATGAAGTGACCAGAGGATGCAATTCACTCTAAGGTAAGGCAGTAAGGTAAGGCCATTTAATGAATTTACAGAAAAAAAAAAAAGGTCAAACTTAAAGGGTCAAACTTCTAAGTTTAGCACAGAAAAAGTGACATTTTTTATTACTTTTAAAGTGAAGAGTAGAAAAGGAGAGATTTTTCTTCCTTAAAGCAGGCAGAAGAATGCACTGCTTGGGCTTCTAAAACAGCAAAAATGATCAAGGGTACTGTGGCCTACAGAATTAGCTATGATGATGCAAATCAAACGTCTCAGAAGAAAAGTCAAGCATGATACATAGCAGACAATAAGAACCACTGTCAACTCTGGAAAACATTACAGAATTCAATTCTTCTTTCCATACCATCTCCTTCTCTTCTTACCTTCCTTCCCCTTTAAAGGCACCCAGAAGATTTGACTTGCAGGGCTGGGACAGGATCCATGCTGCCTTCAGTTGCCAAGAGGTCAATTATTAATGGTTTGCCTCCAACAGCACCGTTCTTCAAAATCTGCTTAGCTGACATCCATCCTGATGAGATTCAGATGGTTTTGACAGAAAGTTGTTTGTACAGGGGACTGCAGCCTCTTAAATTTTTGAGACATCATTAGTACTTTCTAGGTAGCCACCCAGGTTCTTCTGAGGAGCAGCTTTTCAGGCCAATGTGGCGGTTCTCCTCAGGTACTGAGTGCTCCCTGGGACAGACTCCAGTCTTGGGTGTGTTGCCCTCACACCACTGTGAGCTTGTTGTCTTTTCTGGAGTGTGACTCTTTACTTATTCATCCCAGTATAATTGTTCTTTCTTGACATGCAGCTCATGAAGTTGCTTGTAACTAAAAGGAATTGGGGTTTGCCTTTGTTATTTTAAGTGAAAACTAAACTTCTGAAGAGAAAAAATAAACAGCTACTGAGCTGTAAAAATGAACTCTTGTTACTTCTGCCACCAGCCTCACTGCAGCTGTTCATAACCACAGCCATACAGCATCAATTCAGCACAAACCCCAAGTATATCCATTCAAAAGACAACAGAAACCATAGATGTCTTCATTTAGAGTAGGATCTCCACTGTCTTCTCTCTTCTGAGATATGACAAATGCAGCAACATCGGGCAATACGTAGACTAGGCTTTTTGTCTTTGGATGCATCAATGTTCGAAAACTCTGAATATTTTAAAGCATCTCATGGAGTTCCAGCATGACAGAGATTTTGATTCGTGGCTGAAAACAGGAATTTTTTTGCTGTTGTTATACAGCTAGTTTTGATTGAAGATCAGAATGCCAAATGACTATAGGAGTTCGTATCTTGCCTTACAGCCCAGCGTTTCTGTGGATAAGCCAATACATTTGCAATCAGTAGCAGTTGTAGTTTGTTTACAAGCTGTGTATCAAAGCACCTTTTTCATACAGGGAAACGGGGAGAGGAAAAAAAAAACCAACATGATTCTTGATCCAGATAGATGTGAAAGATTACACAGCTGCAGTGTCTTGAGGTTACAAAACTGCCAGTTTAACAAGCAAGATAAGCAGAAATGCTGATGTATTTATAGGAGTTTAGACATTTATATTGCTTTTTAAAAGAAATGTAATGAACAAATCCATAAATAGTATGGGGATCATAGGTTTATTGCAGTCTTAGCGTAATGGAAGCTTACAATATGAAAATATGCCACTAAGAAACTTCTGTGATAATGGCATTGGCAATAAGCTTTTTGGGGCAAGGATTGCCATTTTGGTGTGTATGTGTGTGAGCAGTGGTTAGCACAAGGCAGCAGTCATCCAGCCAGGACCTTGAGCTGCCATTGTAATGTAAATATTAGAAAATAACATGGAGAGGTCTGAAAGCTTCAACAGCCTGTGATGGGAAATGGGTCATTATCTTGAACAACAAAAATATGTTCAGTTAATATTTGCTTAATAGTTGGGGCCTAATCTGAAGATCTCGTTTGCATTTCAATAAATTTCGAAGCAGGTCCTTGGAGATGGCAGATGGCAAATGTGCTGGATGAAGCAACTCAGGTCTACAAGATGGTCCACAGGAAAAGTAGGAAAGCACAAGGATCTGTTCGCTCACTGGACATTAAGGTAGTGAGATACTTTCTTATTTAATTTAAGAAAAGATACGTCAATCAATGAATCAAATTCTTGTTTCTCATACAAAAAGCAATTTGCTCAATCTGCCTTTGTTTGAGCAAAACAAAAGAGATGTAAAATATACCACTGAAAATTCCTTTTCCTGTCCCCAGTCACATGTAAGTGGCAAATAATTCCATTTTGTAGTGTTGCCATAGGTTAGCAAGTGGGTTCAACTTTACCTTTTCCTACAGGCCAAAATGGCTTAGCACCATTTCTGCGATAAGGGGAGTGCTGAGATAACTCTGAGCTGTCATCACTGAATTCTCACTCCTCTCCATGCCATGCAGCACAGTTCAAGGATAAAGCTGTTGACTTTCCCCCTTGGCCAGCCTGGGCCTTTACAGCATAAGTGAGCAACATACTAGGGTTTGGGTTTAAAAGTAATTTCCCTGCCAAAAACTCTTTTCTGACTGGGGATTCTGGCTCCAAGAGGAAAGTAGAAGAGGATATGCTAAATACTTCACTACTTAATTTTGAATATATCAGGGTGATGCTCTCCAAAGTAAATACTGGAGAGGTTCTTAAGCTATATATGCACTGGACTGTAGCTGTAGGCTGGCACTCAGCCACAGTTCGGTGGTGTTAGGTTCTGGTTTCCCAGCCAGCCTCTCATGAGTAAGTGTTAAAATGTGAGGTGAAAGAGTGATGAGGGAGAAGTGATGAGGGAGTTGAGATTACCTCTCTGACACAAATTGCCCTGCTAAGGTCAAGGCAAATATTATTAGAAGGGAGAGCTGATCAGAATTAAATACTCAATGTAACCTGGTGACATGAAGTTTCCTCTCTCAAACTTTCAAGCCCTCATTGAGATGAGTGACAACCCTCCTAAAATGCTCTTCCTTATACTTTTTTTTCAAATCCACTGCTCCTCAGACATCACCTCCTCATGGTGGAAGCTCCTATTTTTCACTCCTGAGTCCTTTGATTTCCTACAAAGTCGGAAAAGCCGCTTTCCCCGCAGCTGCTGCCTGGTGCAATTTGCACAACTATGTGAGGCTTTCACTCAGCATTGCCACCTCTCTGTCACTTCCATGTCTGAACACAAGCCCAGGATCCCCGAGATGCCACTGTTGTTACATCTGCATGAGGCTTTCAGATTACTGTACACCAGTGCACGTGTTTGTTTTCAAAGTCAACAACAAATGTAACATTAAACACCCTTGACTGCTCCACTGAACAGCCTTGTCTGCTTCATGTTGCAAAACAGACCTAATTCTTATTGTAGCTGGTTTGTGATTGAACTAATGGTGCATGCAGAATCATAATTCAGCAAAGTGAATTAAATTATCAAAGTGTCTTTTACACTCGACACTTATCACTGCCTACGCAAAAACCAAAGCAGTGCGCTTTGCGGGAGGGCAAATTTTTTCACACAGTCTAGAGGGAAGGGACTGACCAGCTGTGGGCAAAGGGGAGGCAGAGGTGGCAATTCACAGAAGAGCTGTGGGGTTGGAAATATGCAAATGACAAATCTAAACAAATCAGCAACCCTCCAAAGGAGAAGCGTCAGTGGATTGCAGGAATAATTTCCTCTTACAGATCCCATTTGTAAGGCACTAACTGTCATTCATTACCTCTACTGTTTAATAAGGCACATGAGTTATTTGTTTGGGATTATTTGCCTCTTCGGGGAGGAGGGTCCTCAAGTAGTACCAGGTCTTTTTAGGCCAAGGTAAAATGTGTCACTTAATTGTTTTCTCAATAAGAAGCTGACTAAGGATCTCTGCATGGCAATAGAAATTTTACTTTCAGCTCTGAAAGAGACAGAACCAGTGTCCCCAGTGCATTCCAAAACATATTGGGCTGTCACGTGGTCCATGCACCATTTTGGCAATGTAGCTCCAGTTTACCCGATTTACCAAATCACACACCTTCAGCTGACCAAGGAAAACTATAGGCTTTCAAGAACACACATAAAGACAGGCTTATTAGCCTTTTCTTTCTCCCTTGTGGAAGATATTTGAGGATTGCTGTGAAGTTTTTGTTTGTTTTAATTGGTTATTTTGTCTCATTTGGTAGGGAAGTTATTTTCCTTACAGGCTGAGCTTTGACTAATCTCTAGAGCCAAAATACATCCCCGAGAACACACAGCTGACCCATGCCAAATAAGAACAAGACCAAGACAAGCACTAATCTACTATGGTCTTTGTACGGCAAAAGAGAGTTTTGGCTTAGCAGACATTATCTCTTACAGGAAGTCAGCTCTACAAAGTGTCCAGCCAATCTCTCTATTTTTATAGTCTCAAAAAGTCACTGGATTTCTCAGCAAAAGATGTAGATGTGGATCCTGATTAAGTACAGAAACATAAGAGGTAAGAAAGGAGGATGCCACTCTTCCCTTCTACCTCTGCAGTGCCAGAGGCGATCTCATTGCTCTTAAGTATATAACAACTGCAGGTACCATCGATCACAGGTTCTTTGTTCTTGGAAGATTATTCTCCTTATGAAATCTTCATTCATTTCATATATTCTTTGTTTCTTTTTGACAAATTTTGGACTGGACCTGAAGCGCACCAATTGATGGCAGTTTCACTGGAAGAAAGCTGCTATTCAGGAATGTTTTTGAGACCATGGGTATGTTATTCCAGCTTGGAAGGATCAGAAAGTTGGAGAGTCCCAAAGCAAGATCACTTCTAACTGTGTGCTATCTGAAAGCTATTTGTTACCGTTGTTCTAAAAGATCTATACAGCTGGACATTTCACTGCCTCAGCAGAGTACCTATTTCTTTCCTGTCTGTAGAATTTGAGATTTTTTTTTCCAAATGTCTAGTCCCATTTTTCTTGTAGTAATTCAACCTATTACTTCATGGCCAAAGCACAAGACTATATTAATTTGTCCCAGTGCTAGCATTTTACATGCCTAGGTGACTGTTAGTGTGTTTTCCCCTTCATTATCTCTTCACACCAGATATCATCTGTGCCTTCAGTCAACCCAACCAGCTGTACTTTCTGGATCTCTGATCATTCTCAGTTCCTTTCCTCTGGACTCTCTCCCTTTGCTCCCCATCCTTCTCTAAGTGCCTGACAGGCACGTCTGCTGCTGAGCTGCAACAGGGCTGTGTGGAGCAGAAGGACAGCTTCACCTATCTTCCCAGGTACACTTGCTTATATATCCCTGCAAAGAAGAAGAACATGAGACAATAGATGGAAATTATTGACTTATGTTCACATGCTAATCCACTGCAATTTCCTCCTTTACTGCACTGCCTGCCCTATGTTTTGTGTTTGTGCAGATGATTACCTCTGCCTAGGTATACTACCCAGCTCTACCACCAGACAAATAACACACTCGCCTCCAGCTTGTCAAGACTGTTTTGCATTCAAGGGCTGCCCTGCAGTAAATATTCTTGCAGTCCCTTCTGGGTTTCTATCATCTGTATAATCTCTATTCCATCATCTCTTAATGAAAATACCAAGGCAAGAACAGCCCCAGTGGAGCCCCATTTGATGCATCCTTCCATTTTTAGCCTGCCTGTGGGATTCAGGTCTGATCAGTATTTTGTTGACCCAGTGCCGATGCCTGGGCAGGAGAGAACAACTTTGCATAAAAATCTGACACAACTCCTATTCTTTTCTGCTTCTATTGTGTCCTATAATACAACTAATAATAAGTCAATGAAATCATTGCCTCCAGCTGTTTCCCAAAGGAATTTACCAAAAGGGTAGTGAAATGATCTCATTTAAATCCCTTTCCACACAAAGCATTGAACCGTACCAGCCAACACCAACACTGGTTCCAGTGTGGTCATTTCCTTGACAGTCCTGGACAGTTTCAGGGAGATTACAGATGGATGGAGTCCATTTGGTTCCAGCTGGATTAGAGTGCAGATGGATCCCAAATGTCAGAAAATGGATCCTCACAGTTGAAATACTTGTGGATACTCAAATTCCCGTGGAAAGTGACAGTTCTGGAAATAACATTTTCAGTACCAGTAAATTAGTCCCAGAATGGCATTTCCTGGCATGTCCACAATCTGGATGTGGTTAGCTTGAAAGAGATGCAGAAAAAATATTGAAGTGAAGATAGTATTGTGCTTAGAGGTGCCCCATGGGAAAATATCAAGGCTTGTTCTCTCACATTTTCAAGCTCTGCCTTTTTATTTAAATAGTGTTAAGATCGATACAGGTAATGAAACTCAGGGAGGCTGTTGGCTTGTATGAAAAATAAGACAGTTATTTGGATGTGTTAAAGCAGCCTAGACAGATAGCTGACACAATCTACTATGAGCATTTTATTTCCTCAGTGTGGAAGAATGAGTCTATCTGGACAAAGTTGTTCAGCCTCCAACTCCAATGATGGCACATAGCAGGAGCACTGCAAAGAACTAGTTGTCCAGTTAAATGCCCTGTGACAGTTGACAGTGCTCAGTACTTTGCAGGATTGGACAACAGCTGTTAAGAAAAATATTTGAAAGTGAAGTGTTAAGATTTTAAGAGGATAATGAAGTATGTTTTCCTAAAAAGCTCCAATGTTCTAAAGGACCAGTGTTACTGCCAGGACAACCAACAGCAACAGGATGAGAATCCTGGTTTCTCTGGGATGCTTCTGAGCATCTACAAAACACCCAGCAGATTCCAGCACTAGCAAAAGCAGCCACAAGCCCAACGGGTTCAAGCATACCAGGATTTTCTCCATGAAAGAAAACTCTGCTAAAATTCCTGCTGATTTCAAAGGAGGATCCTCAGAGGTTTCTTCCAGTTAGCTCATTCTGTACTGTCCCTTTCTATAATGGAGCCAGGAACAGAGATATACATCAAATATAGACCAGCTGCTCAGAAGTACATGCAGATACCAACACTTTAATCATTTTTATAGGTAATGCTTTATGTCAGTTCCCAGTGGGGACTGTAGCCTGGACTATAATTTTGTAAGACCTCAAATTCAAGATTAGTTTTGAATGTGTGGGAGAGAAAACAAGAGAAATCTCCTTCATGTGCTGTCCAAACTGTTTATATTTGGACAGTGATCTGCAGTGCAGATGGCTAAATAATTTCCATAGGAGGTTGAATGCTCTGTGTTTGCAGGTATGCCCATATAGAGACAGTGTATCTCCCTCTACCCTTGTACTTATTGTGAGATGCTTCAGTAGACCTATGGGCTGCACAAAGGGCACCTTTGTGCCCTGGCTACTTGTCTACAGGAGCCTTCCTTGGGTCTTCTGCATAATAAACAAACCAGTGAAGTTGTTTACCACACAGAAAATCAAAATATTTCAGTTTAAAAATTGGTATGATATATGAGCTGTGGTAATTCAAGATGTGCTGCATGCTTTGCTTTAAGTTCATACAAATGTCAGTGGATATTTAACAGATTTAACTTTTTTTTTTTCTTTAAACTGAATGAAGGGAATGCTTTTCTTCCTTCTCATTTTAAATATGAGCATTGAGTGACATTTCCTCTAATTTGGAAATAAAATATGGCATGCCATTACTCAGTCTGTGTGCATGAGAAAATGAATGCCTTGCTCCTGTTACAGAGATAAAGCATGGCTGCTGGACCATCCCAGTAATAAAGAGAATACAGTCCTGCTGAAGTAGTTTGCTTACATCTTTCTCTTGGATTTTTATTGTTTGGTTTTTTTTCCCATGACTGCTGCTTCAACACTGAAAAGGAATGAAACTGGTAGAAATCACTGTTTTCTGTAGTCATCTCTCATTTTGTGATTGGAATGGGCAAAGTGTGATATTTTTTTTATGGCACCAGAACCGTCTTGTTTATAAATAGGGCCCATCACATGTGAGATGATTATGGTCTTGCATTTCAGAAGCTGGGAAATCCTGCACTGGATCCTACAATCTTTTCACAGCAACATTTTGCCAACCAGTACCCCATCTCAGTGCCCACCAAAACCTAAACCTGTTTTACAAGAAGCATTTTAATATTTTACATTCAAGCTGCCTTACTGAGAATGCACATTGACTAACCATTTTTATTATTAAACTATGGGGGGTTTTTTTGCTGCTATAAGGGATTCTTTGCAGATGTTAACATACTTATTTTTCCTGAAATCTTCAAAGAGCTGGCTTAGGTTTAGTATTCTTTTTACTGGCTTTCAGTTTAGTATTCATATTTTTGAATCTGAAGTTCCATGGCTAATTGCATGAACATGATTTCCACAACATGTACTCAAGTTTTAGCTGCTTGTTTTCTTTTAACATTGTCATTAATAGAGCATCTCCATCTTACAGAAGTGAAGTGTCCTTCTAACTGTATCCCATCAGAGAGCACTTCTCCACCCTTCTATGCCTCTAGAAACACGCTGTCCATGTTATAAATATCAATAGAGCTGGAAGGAAGCAATGTCAAAATCTCCAAGACAACACACAAAGATACAACAAATCAGAGGCAAAATAGTGATGGTTTGATTAGACTTTTAAATAGCATACTAAAATGAGGTTTGTAGTTAAATACAATTGTCTTTCTGAATTTGGCAGGGAAAGCACTAACCAAATGATGTTAAATTTGCACAGATTGTTGAGCAAGTGAGTAATACTTGCTTTACGTGGCTGCAAACCAACCAAGAAAGATACATACAGAGAACTTCTAGCAGTGCACATGAACAAATGACCTAATTGAGGGTAAGAGTAATTTTTTAAGAGCAGTAACTAAACAAATACTATTACCATTAGCTAGTCCTCCATACAGAGTAACCCTCTTACAATCTCCACAAGTAGGGGAGTAAAGGGGGTATGGACACATGTTCCTAGGTAATAACCTAAGGTTTCTTGCTCGTTTAAAGTACAGGTGCTGTTAGCTCTGTATTGATATTAACCAAACTTTATAGCTGTATGTTCGAGACACGTAAAAGCTACATAGCTTTAAGTACTTGTTAATCTTGTTTTTCTGATTTAGTTGTTTCCTCTGTCTGATTCCTCAGATCCATCCAGAGAAATTGAGGTATCTGATACGATCAATGCAGAGGTATTTCTGAAAATTAGAATTAACCAAACAGAAATTTTACAGCTCAGTTTATGATTTGGCTTTAGCCACTGCTAGCAATAAATATTCAGAATATTTTTATACACTGAGTTGTGATTTCTTCCTCTTAATGAAAAACTTATTTTCTGAAATCCATCAACTTCTGCACATTCATCACCTGGAGTTACAGTTCAATATACAGCAAGTGTGTGTGAGAAAGCCAGAATAAACAACATCAAAGTATAACCTTTCTTCCAAAGGTGAAATGGAACTTTAATTAAGACTTAAATGTAGGATTATTTGTTATCATGTATTATATTTTACTCATTTGATTAACATTGTACTAAAAGCAGGGGAAAAGGCCATTCTTCATCATAGGGTGTACAGACTACAACTGAAATAAGATCCTGGTTCTCATCTCAGCATATACGTGGTCACTTATGGGGTAGTCCCAGTGCAGGTCATCATTTCTCAGTCAGAACAGGAAAACCGTAGCCTGATACTCTAGAATTTACAAATAAGCTACATCTTTGCTAATATATCAAACAGATCAGGGGAGCAAGGGGCATGCAGCAGCTTGTGTGGACATAGCAGAACTCCAGCCTCCTTGAAACTGTTGTTTGGTCCTTGCTGCCTAATGGGAAGCATCTCAGTCTTATGCTGTTCCCTAAATCCCCACCTGCAAGAGTGGTGGCTGGTGTGGTAGAATCAGCTTAGTAATTAGACAGTATCAACAACTGTGGATGGGCACTTGAGCCTTATTCGCTTGCATAGACGTGGCTAAAATAAGTAGAAGTGGGAAATGGTGATGACAGATAAGCATTAATTTGAGACCTGAAATGAGAGACTTTGGTGGAAGACTGGTGAACATACGTGTATACAGTGGTCCATGGGGAAACAGTTTTCATTTGGGAACTGGAAAATCAAAGAGAAGTGTGAGCTAAAGCTTATGTTGGCTAAGTGGAAGAGAAGGAGGAGAATCCAAGTAGCTGAAGGTCAGGCCAGAACTCAGAGATGGGTAGGATACGCAGCACAGAAACACATTTAAAATAACAAAGTTATTCTCAGAGGTGATTTCCCCCAAGTATTTTGAGCAATGGAATAACCACACTGGTCCACGCCTACGATGTGATCTCATTCAAGTACAGTTCTAGTTTCAAATACCCTCGTAAAGTGGTTACATCATAGATATGCCTCCAATTTCACAATTGAAGTAGACTCCAAGAACAGCCACTCTACCAGCACAGGCTAATGAAGCATATTGGAGAAAAGACCCTCCCCACTTATTAATAAAACTAACATAATGCCCCTAGAGGAATTAATGAGTTTGGGGTTATTTTTAAAGTTGTTCTATATTGAAAGGTATTGATATTTCCACTCCAAGGACTATAGCACATCCACTTACAATATCTAGGTTCACAAGGCAACTCAATAAAGCAGTTCAACTCCAGTGAGTTCAGTGGGGTTGTGCCAGCCATGGATTTGACCTCCTGATTGTAAAACACAGTCTGTTATGATATGAATGATATGAAGTTTCAGATCCAAGTAAACAGAGCAACTATTTTCCATTTATTTCAGAGTTCACCTGGGGACTTTGCAAGAAGAGAAGTCTTGTTTCCATCTCAACAATACTGGGATGATTGTAATATCTTAAAATTAAAAAGAAAGAAATAAAATGCTGAATGGCAAAAGAGAGAAAAGACAAACCATGCTAGGGAAATGGCACACAATGGGCCAAATTTTTTGAACAATACACAACAGTATGAGAATCTGATTTTTATTTTCAGTGCTGTATATGCAAGATACATTTAGTATGCTCAAGACGCATTATTCAGACTGCAGCAGCTGTCTTTGTGCAGAACTCTGCAGAAGAATCAAAAGGAGCAACATACAATAAAACAACCACACTAGACACCTTGCTATGTCCCCTGCTAGCTGTCACAACACTCCTTCCTTCCATTCAAATGCAGCACACAGCTGAGATTTTCCCAAATAACAGTGTTAAGTGTTTCACAGGAAAGGAAAGACAAGTAAAGGAGAGTAACCCCTTTGTGTGAGATCATCTGTACCCACCAACATTTCCACAAGAAGAAATAACTATTTGTTGTTAAACTGTCAACTCAAAACAATGAAACATCAAGGATTCAAACCTAAGTGAATCGTTAGGTATTTTCCCCAAGAAGCTGGTTCATTTCAGAACTAGATCTTCACTGACACCCTACTTCTGGAAAGCATTATTATTCATTTATGTTTTGCCTTCCTGAAAGGAAGGTTGTAAGCCTAAGTTTCTGTGAGTTACAATAGACTATTGTCACAAAGACCATAAAATGTAGAAAAAAAAAGGGAAAAGATGCTGTTGCTTCCGGCCATTTAATCACTGAGCCTGCTCTTGTTTGCCACCACTTTACATCTGAGGAGATACAGCATCCTTTCCAGTTCTTTATTTCTCTTCGTGCTCTCACACTGCCCTGTCCGTATGACATCTTTGCTATTTGTTCCATTTCTGCCTTCATCTTATTAGTTCAACTCTGCCTCCTCTAGTCTCATTCATTATATATTCTCCCACCTGTCCCACTTTAAAGCCAGAAAACATGAAGCAGTGGTCAAAGCATGTTTCAGATTTTCCAAGTGACTTTCTTCTGCTCTTGTCACCGTGCTGTTGTCCCTCCCTCTGCTATATTTTATGCTCATCACTGCTAAGGATGTTGTGAAACTGAAACGCAATGGTTGTTTACAGGGAGACACACAGAAACATAAGACACAGATTGACCAAAGCAATGCTTGTTTACAGGGAGACATGTGGAAAAATTAGATACAGATCAGCGAAAGCCACGGAGATCCACTTCTGGAGGTATCACTACAGATGATGCAGCTCTCAATGGCTCCCAGCTGGTGGTCAGAAATAACCATCTTGCCCAGGGCAAGTGTGATGTGAAAGATTGTCTAACCCATCTGAATGCAGATCAGATGGTTTGTCTTAGCTTCAGGAAAATGTCATCCTTTCCAGAGCATCTGATGCAGGGAGCACAAAACCAAGAGTTTCCAAGCCTGACTCTAAACTGAAGGGTGAAGGTCATCCTAGGCTGTAGTGACACATGCAGGAAGGAACAGGACCCTCTCTTAAAGACCTGGCTGCACAGATAGGAGTTGAGATCCTGAAAGGCAAATATTAACAATGGATTGTAACTGCATCTTATAGCTGAATCAGGCTACTGCTTGACTATAGATGGTGGGATAAGCTTATTACCTTCTTCCTCGGCAATGTGAGCTTACTGTGAGGACTTCTTTTGTTCTTCATGGAACCGTATGTTAGTGCATGCCAGGTTTTTTTTTTCAGAGGGGAGTACAATAGAAGCCTCCTTGCTTCTTTTGCTCTGGATCCGAAGGAACTTTGAAGAAGTGAGAGGGCCTCCCCTCTGAGGAAACAACAGAGCATGGTGAGGTGCAGGAAAAGGGATGTTACTGGAACACAGGATGAGCATGAGGGACACAGGAAGGGAGGACAGAGCCTGAAGTACTGAGACACCATTGAGAAGTGTGGAGAATGCAGGTTCAACAGAGATTACAGAAAGTAAGTTTTTTGGTGTAGTAACCAAAACCGACTAAATTTTGTCACAACCCAGAATATCGCTGAGTTGGTGATGATCAGAGCAGCCCTGTCAGAATGCCTCTATCCTTCCAGGACACAATGCAGGAGGAAGTTCATTTACAAACTCTCATTTTACTACATTTCACTCTAAACTTCCTCTGTGGTAAATTTGTTCTGTCAGCTTTTACTCAAATAAAATCTAGTTTTCAAGTTTAAAAATTGCTTTTGGTCTTTTGGGCTGCTTACTACAAGGCTGTGCAGGATGCAAAGCTCTAGTGAATCTGCAATGCCTTCACCCTTGAGTGACATTGGACTGAATTTAGAAGTGCAATCAAACCTTTCGTCTGGCAGATGAGGAGCAGCAAAGAGCTGAGGGAGCGATCGTCTCTAGTTGTTAGAGCTGCCTGTGATGTTTCTTGTGACCTAAATAGCTTGCAACTCCTGGGTGGACTTTCTCATTCAGAGATGAAGTCTGAGAGATCACAGCACCACCTGGGCACCAGTGACAAGCTAAGATAGCACAATTAGAGCTTGCTAGCTTCTGGGTATGCCATAGCAAGCACCACATCTGCTCCTGCACACGCCAGTTGGAATTCACAGATAGGCACATGAGGCCAAAGCAAGGTGATGCTCAAACTTCTGGCTTGGCCCTGGTGAGGAGGCAGGGCACTCAAAATCCATGTGGACCAAGTAATTTAGGACAAATAATATCACATCTGTTCTAATGTTGAACTATTGTACCCATGCAGGAATTTAGTATTTAGACTGCTAGCTATTGCTCTAGTTTTTTTTGGTTACAGGATCACAGCATCACAGAATGTTAAGGGTTGGAAGGGACCTTGAAAGTTCATCAAGTCCAGCTCCCCTTCCAGAGCAGGACAGAACTAGACCAGGTCACATAGGAAAGCATCTAGGCAGGTTTTAAATGTCTCTAGAGAAGGAGACTGCACAACCCTTCTGGGCAGCCTGTTCCAGTGCTCTGTCACCCAGAAGGTTGCTGGGTTTGATTTTTTGTTTTGGTTAGTTTTGATTTGTATTTTTAGTTATTGTGGGCAAAAGAAAACAAAATGGAACTTTGAATTCTTTTTATATATCTATATATACATTTTAGGAAAGACAATTTTGTTTTCAGCTTTTTCAGTACCAACACGTATAAAATCATATTTCTGCAGTATTTTCACTTATTTCTAATGAATTTCATCTGGTAGATTTTTCTACAGCAAAGCAGAGCCATAGCAAATGCAACATTTCATCCATCTACAAATTGGGACGGAAAAATTCCCAGGCTAACTTAGATTTGCTGAAGCTCTAGGTTTCATAACACGTAAATGACTGACACAGTAAAAGGAGACTGCATAAGGTTTCACTGAGTTTCGACAGAAGGACAGATTTATCCCTGGCATAACTCAAGCAAAGTAAAGGGAAGAGTCTGGCTTGGAGACCCCGAGTGGAATTCTAGAATTTACGGTTTACAAATCCACCCTAATCCTTGTCCTTCCTATCTGTTACGGGCTACTCGCAGGCAATAAGTATCTGTCACATTGCCAAAGAACAGTTGTTTATCTAGTTTTAAGTGAGTTTGGGAGTCCATTTGTTTGTTTTTACAGGAGGTATGATGGATGCAATTACAGGGGCAATAATATGCATGGTTACAGTGTAACTGCTCTGCGGATCAGACAACAGCAAAACCATCCATCTTCCATGTGTGTGCAGCCACCGCGGCTCTTGCTTCAAGTGAACGAGATCTCTCCAAAAATGTGTGGAAATTTATCTTTACGAAAGTTTTGGGTCAAACCAGATTAAATCATACCCCAGAGTGTTTGCGATATTAATGTGGCAAGAAGGGAGACTCAATTTCTATTTAACTATGGGATGATTTATGTCTGGGGAACTCCCTCCACTCCCCCTTTCCCTGTTCTGGCATGAACATTTGGTATTTTTATCAGCACTGGGTCTCTGTCTGGATGGAGAATGCTGTTCTCCTCCGTAAAGAGGAGACTCAATATTTAAGCAATCAGAGCTGGTGCTTTTGAATCAAGCAACAAACTGATTTTGATCTTGTTTCTACAAGCTTACTGTACACATGGAAGATAAATTTCCAGCCTGCATCTTCCTCCCCTGTAAGATGTGCTCTGCTGGGTACTCTTTCACTAGAAGTCTGGAAATTCTGATTTGTCTTGTTTTTGCTGATATATTCTCTCTCGCAGAACTTTTAGGGCCTGCAACCTTTCCTTCTGACAAGACCATCATTTGATTTACTCCACAATTTGATTTCATCTCTGATTTAATGCACTTACTTGCACCTGTCCTTTTATTTTGCTACTTTTTTCTCACCTCTTTACTATTTGACCTTTCCTAGACCTTACTTAAAAAATGTGTATCACCCTTTCTATTGCTATGTTGTTCTTTCTGGCCCTTTTTTCACTCAAAGAAGCAGGAGCAAGGAAAACGAGGATAGGACAAAGATGACACTGGTTTCCACAGGGCTTGATATTGGCCCACCACAGTCTTGAAAAATAATGGGAAATTGTTCAGGTGTCAGTCCTGCAAAGTCTGGGAAACTTAAAGAGACACCAAAAAATCCTGGGACCATGTTCCCAGGGGTATTGCAGTGTGTATACCTATAATCACCCTTGCATTAATTTAATATTATCTGATTGACATTTAAGGTTCTTCTGTTACATCACACTATATAATACCGTGTATTAGATCGAGTAAGACCTAATGTAGAAAGTAAGGATGGCTGTCAGGATGTGGCCCACTGTTGAAAAAAGAAGGGATTTTTACAGTCAGAAAATAACCTTCACCCTGAAGAGGTTCCACCACATTTAGGAAATTCCTGTTCTGAGTGTTAGCCCCACAAACACAGTGGAGGGGCATGAATGGAGCAGCCTGCTGTAGACAAGAACAGCATTGTATACAGACAGAACTGGAAGAAAGTCCTGTTACCATGATAGATTTCTGTAGTAACAGCCAAGGATGATAAATTTCACAAGTTGGTCAGGGTTAAATTGGTAAATCATGCAATCAGTTCTGAGTTAAATATTAACAGAATATACTCCCTAAAAAAAAAAAAAAAAAAAAAAGGGACAAAGTTGATTACATTCTTTCAAATGACTCCCAGATGTTAAAACATGCTTTCCAATGAAAACAATTATATAATCTACAAACCTGAACACCATGTTAAAGGAATGGTAGTGAAAATTGCTGAGTTAACAATCTAGGTTCATGGCCATATTGTCTCTCTAAAGAGAAACAAGAGAACTACATGTCTGGAGAGCTGTTGAAGTGAAAAATTCTGAATTTAAACGATTTCATACTTAATGCATTAGCTATAATCTCTTCATTCTAGGCTAAAATGTGGTCATTTTTACACTTTTTGTAACACTGATGTTTATAAGAAATGTTTCCTTTTTCTATGGCTTGCAGTGTTGCCTTGGAACTGAGGAGTAGGCTATCAAGGACATTTAAGCCAGTAACTGCAAATGCCAGTGACAATGAGTTACTACGTATACCTCACCTGCATATTTCTGTCGAGCAGCTTGTCTCTGTTTAATACACCCTTCTTTTTCATCACTTTTTAATTTTTTTGAAGAATTGACAGCCCCAGGTGCCCAAAACCAATCAGGTTACCAGTTCATCCTTCATATTCTAAATGCTGCTTATAAACTATTAGACAAAAAATAAAATCTAGGCTCCTTTTATATAATTTTTATAATTCAGAATTCTTGGGATGCTATTCCTGGTTTCACTACTTGCTTATTTGCTCTTCCTGTTTTTTTCCAATTCAGAGATGAAATTCTCATCTAATGTGAAGCTAAGGTTTTCAGAAAAATAACAAACGAACAGAGCTTCTGGGAACTGTTAGCATAATAACCCTTTCAAAATGGAATTAAACCAGACACATTGCCATTCAACAGCTTCCATGTTGAAGCTATGAGCATTATTCTTGAGCTGCTGGTTAACTAATTAATGGACTCATAGGTAAATGTTTGTCCAACCATTAATTCCTCAATTACTTTTCTTTTTTTGCTTGTAACAAGTTATATGAATCTCTGAGTGACTTCTCAATAATGAAATTTGCTGGCAAATATACTTCTTAATTAGATGTCTGAGACAGACACACTGATCACATCTTGGATAGGGACCCCACTCTGCAGCTGAACATATTCAAAGTTGTGATGGATGCTCAAAATTGTTATGGGAATAATGAGGGAATTAGACTTCTGAAAAGATTTATTAATTATTTCTAGTAATTAATGGTCCTATCAATAGTGCAGACCAGATTTCAACAGCAAGACAACCATAAGGCAAACGGGAAAAAGCACACATGGTTTTTCATCTCTGAACAAAATTTTCCTCCTCTGTTTTTTTTGTCTTTGTAGCTCATCCTTGATGACATTGTTGTTCTGACAGTTTTTAATGACAAAAATAAGAAAAGATGGAGAAGTATAAACTGTGTTTGAAAAGATGAGGTTGGTCTTTTCAGAAATGTGGTTTGGTAAGAAAGCACGTATCTTTCAAATACATACTGACCACAGGCTAGATCATCTACATTCACATATTGTAAAGCTAGCTATCCAGGCCAGTGCTATTCTGTGCCATCCTTATAGTCACTGGAGAAAAATAGGCACCATCAGATAGTGATTCATCTGACCTGGCTTTGGTGTCTAGCATGCCTCAGATCTTGGGGATCCAAGAATGATACTAGTCTCTCTCTTGAGGTGGCTCTTCTTCCCCTTACAAATGAAAAGCACCTATGCCAATTAGATCATGTAATTTTTTTAATGCCTACATGAGGGAAAGTGACCCAAGACCCCAGCTGGAACCACAGAGAAGAACTCCATGCCCGTGTAGAGCTTTGGAGACCACAGAGAGGTCCTCAAGGCAAGGGAGTCTCTAACACCACTGGAAGGTTACTGAAGAACTGGTGTCAAAGCAGTGCCTGAGGATTCCATGGAGAATTTCCTGTTAGCAAAAATCTCACCAACTTCATGCGGTGAGGAACACATATTCAAACCGATACATTCAAATGAACAGATAAATTAGTGACATTGCTTTTGAAGTGGTATCGTCTTCACCAATCTTAATAATCCCATTAGTTACCTGACGGAACCGCTTATATTTTTCTTTAAATGCTGACAAATATATTTTCTGACTGAGATCAAAATGATATTATTTTCCCTTGAGTGTACTAATGTTTTATTTATATATATATATTTATTTTTTTTTTATAATCTCTCTGATATTTAAGGAGTTTATGAGTTTTGCTTTAGGTTTGTTTTTTTCTTAGTAAAGGTTTCTTTTAATCAAATGTGAGTATTAACTATTTATTAGCTATGTTCAAAAATAAACTTTCAGATCTGGAGGGCAAACACATTCTGAAGCTCTCACAGTTTAATCCTGGATTATGCAAACACTCGAATACAGGGAAGCTCATTTAAGTGAGAGGAGCAGCAAGCCTGGGAGGGTTTGGGTCAGTGCTCCCTCAGCTCTATTCCCAGGCACCTGTAAATCTGGATCTGTGCTTAGGTGCCCAACCTTTTGCAGACCAAGTGCCAAGAAAATAAAACACACAAAAAGCCTCTGTCAGCAGCACTGGTACCATAGCTGGCAGAAGTGCTGGGGTTTTGTGCCAGAATGAGGGATCTCTGGCTCAAGTGTTTCCAGTGCTGTCCATCTTTTTTTTCCATCGGTGCATGTACTCCCCCAACACAGAATACTCCTCCCTTTTCCCCCTTGCACCCCGCTGCCTCCTGCCTCACCCCATGTTGTGTTTTTTTTCCAGGTAGAATGGCAGTTTTTGGCACTGTATTCTTATTAAGTAGCCACAAAGATGCCTGGAGACCTGAGTTACTGCACTTTCAGAAATAAGTGATAAACATCTGTGTTGAAAAACTTGCTATGCTTCAGAAGGAGGCTTCATTAACCGGCAATGAACAGTATGGAGGAACAACAGGTCAGCACTCACACAAGGGTTGCAGCAGCCTGCGAGTTGCCCAGGGATGCTCCAGTTCATGTCCCTGCTTCTCTTGACTCCGCAGGTCCGTTAACCAGTTGCTGCAAACTCAAACATTGAGACACATTATAGCAAGATTCATGTTCCACAATTTAAATGCCAGAAAGTAACTGTTGGTTTTGGCTCCTGTTATTCTGGGCTCAGCTTGAGGTACCTGAAAGAGACCTGATTTTCAGAAAGTGCTAACGACACGTTTATAGGGTGTCTCAAATCTAACGTTCAAATGCAAGAGCAAAGTCTTTTGAAAATTTTGGCTTACATGTTTGATGCTGGATGTGTTCAACTTTCACATCTATGAAAGCACCTGGAAAAGGTATCACTATTCATGACTGCAGTGACTTTCTGTGGACTCCAATGTTTCCCCAGCTATTTTATAAACAAGTGAGATTTTTCCTTGCTGTAACTTTTAAAGGAGCTTAGAGGAACTGCTAATAGTATGTTCATTTTTTGTTTACTTTTACATGGACGTAACTATTGAAGAGTATATTGTTCCTAGTTGCCAACGGCAATACAGGAAAGGGAGTGTCATTCTCCAGAAATGCATGCTGAAGTGAAAAATAAACTTTGCTTGATCCAGACTATAAAAATGCAAGACAAGAGACTGCCATTGAAAAAAAAAAGTGGTCTATTAAATTAAGATGCTGCTAGGTGTCATTGTGACTCTGTGGGTAGCATGTCTGTCTCTCAGCCAACTACTTGTGGGTTCAAGTCCCATACTGGGACTTTGGCTCCCATCCAGTGTACTGCAGTAATAAGCAGCGTGTGGCACTTTTAGAGGTGTCATCCTTCAGAGGATGTTAAACCTACTGTCCTTCTGCCAGCTCTTCAGTTGGAAGTTAAAGATCCCCCAAGTACCCTTTGAATACACTGAGTAATAACCTTGGGGTCCTGGCCAAGTTTCCTTCTTTCAGTAGAAGAATTTGTAATGGACGGGGCATATTTCACAAAATAGCAGAAGTCATACAAACTAATGGAAAAGCCTCATTAAAGATGTCATGGTTCCATTATGTATTTTTTAACATAGCAAGTCCCCTATTTGATTAAGTTGCAATGGCATTTTTAAGCAGCTGCCATAAATTGCCCACAGAGACACATTCAGAAGTACAAAAAACAACTTCCACTCCACATCTCTGGGAAACAACTAACTCCAATAGATACCATCAGAGAACTCAGCCCAGGTTCAGGAAAGGTCCATGAAAAATGCTTAACAAGACTGCATTTCACAACAAACCTTCAGTGCAGAGCACCACAGAAACCCTCATGGACTGTTAAGTGTGAAGATGCTGAGGAGTCTGTCAGGAGCTTCATATGCTGCTCCAGTCTCTACACACCAAGAGCTGATACACTCATGTTTCCAAATGTATTCTTGTACTGGGGGCTGTTACCTTGGCCAGGTGGTATTTGCATGCCATGAAATCTGCTTTTGAAACATTTTCCACATAGCAGGAATCATAGCAAAGTCATTTAATGGCAATGGGCAAAAATCATACCAGTGGATTATGTATGTAATTGTGGAAGAGATTTTTTCATATAGATGAAGGACACAATGAAGCAGGACACAATGTACTGTGAGCTAAGTCCTCTATCCCCAGCTAGCCCTGGAAAGGTAACCTGAAACACTGTGGCTTACTGTGCCAGGAGTGTAAACTATTTGGGAAAAGCTGTAACAGCATCTCATAACCTGCCCACCTCTCCTGTTTGCCAACTGATTGCCTCTCCATTGTGAGCAGGGACATCCTCTGCCCTTATGGTGTGCCACCCAGCTGACACCCAGGTGGGCAGAGTGACAAAGAGTTGTAAGACCCCAATGCCTAGGAAAGATTTTTTGTCACAAGTCCTTAGGGTAGCCATGCAGTGATCACATGAAAGGGCAAGAGCCTCGACTTGCTTATCTCTCCCCTGCTTTCCAACTGCAATATCTTCCCAGCTCTTCACCACAGCTTAGTGATGCCACTTCTTGCGAATCACATGCCCTAACCCAGAAAAAATTAACAGATTGGTTTTCAGTCTTAAAGTCACTCACAGTGAACAGGGATAAAGCACATCTAGACAGCAATTTATGTCCTGAAAGGTACAGCTGAGAGACATCAGAAGGATCTGTTCTCTTGACAGCTGAGGAAACAAGAGTGCATTGTGCAGACCTGGACCTCAGACAAAGGAATCCAACCCTTACATGCTTCAAGCCTCTCTATTTCAGGTGAGGAGATCCTGCCTATCCGGTGGGAGGAAGGCTGAGACTGCCAGAACACAACAGCCTGCTGTGTTGCACTTGACTCTCCTTTGTGGACTTCAACATTAATGGGTTTTTACCACTTTTTCTTTATAAACACAGAATGTGTTTTGCTTGGGGATATGGCTTAGTGGTGGACTCGGTAGAGTAGTGTTAATGGTTGGACTTGATGACTGACCTTAAAGGTCTTTTCCAACCTAGACGATTCTATGAATGTACTACCATGCCCTGAAAGCCTATATACATTACAGAGAAACTGCTGTTTGCCCTTAGTGTCAGAATGCTCTAATTCTGGTTTCTGTTTTAGCATGTTTCTTTCAAGCAGACAACAAAATGAGCTCCCCTGATGGTGTCTAGGCACAGCAACAGACCTACGTAGCACTCAGTAGATGTGTGCCAAAGATTTCCCGTCACTGCCCACTCACTCTCATGATTGTATTTTTAATGCACTCTTATAGTCTGGGTGGTTGGGGTTTCTTGCTCCTGAATAAGCTTCCCCTCTCTCTGCTCACTAGCTTCTGAAGAAAATGAATGGTAGGAGCAGAAAATAGCTTCTGTCTCCCTTATACCTTTCTCATTTCAGTTCTGCTGTTCATTTCTCATACTTCCAGACTCAAGTGCTCTTCTGAACTCCTCACTTCAGTGACCTCCTTTCTTAATTTAATCTGGACAAAGCACTGAGTTCATTTCAAGTCATCAAGCTTGATTTGCTGTGTGCTCTTGGCAAATGTGAATAAGCTCCCTGGCTCCTTTTAATCAGCTATCATAACTATTAAAAAAAAAACCCCAAAAAACAACAACCCAAAACCTGCAGCAATTAGGTCACCAAAGCAAGTAGTCTCTTGTGTTCTATTGAGAACAAATCCGTCCTCCTCTGACTTGCTGCATAATTTAATTTTTAAAGCTTGATATCTTTTTGGTTTCCATGTAAGGCAACCCCATAAGAGCAATTATATCCTTTCAAAGGCGAGGTTACTACTGCTAGAACCAGTACTCAGAGGGCCTGGAACTGAGCTGTATATGGTAATACTACTACTTCCTACCACTTACATTGCAACATTCATCTACCTACCCAGCCAACAACAGCACTCTGCTGGCACCCTCCCTGCAGCTCTGCACTGAGCTAGTGTGTGAAGGATCTGGGATCAATTAGTTAATAATTTAGCAATGTTTTGAAGATGTGAGGAGGCTGCTAAAAGCTAAGCCTTATTATTATGTTGACTAATTATTTTTTCTTCTACCTTTTACTTTTTTTTTTTCCCCTTCAGAAAACAATATTGTATTATTAACTGCATTTAGCACCTCCGAGTCCTGACATTTAAATGTCTGAAATGTTTTGGTGTAATTACACTGCTTTGTATTAGAACACCTAAGATGCCTCCCTCTGTATGAAAATTTGCATACTTAAATTTTGTTTTTAAGAAACCTAATGTTTCTCTTAGCTGCTTTCAAAAAGACAAGAAAATAGTGTGATACAGCATCTTATTCATCTGGCTGGGGCAGCTTTCCAAATTAAATGATTGAAGAAGTTTGGAAAAAGCTTTTGGCCACTAGGTTGATTTTCATTTCCAAACTGCATTTTCTGGTTCCTTCTCAGTTCCCCTCACCACCACTCCAGGAATATCTGATACTTCTGGTGCAATGGGAAAAATCTCTCCTGAGTCACATGTTTTGAGGATCTGATTGGCACTCGAATTGGGCTGCTAGGCACAATTAGAAATCCTGTATTTCAAGAAAGGCTCGTACTAAACACATGTAGCTGGAAATCTAAGTGGCACGATAGCAGAATTGGGTCAGACAGTTCCAAATGTTGTTGGTCAGAAGAGCGATGTATCTTTGCATTCACCTTAATACACTGTGTAAACTGCTCAAACGCAAACACGTTTTGTCTGATGCATGCAGACAGAACAAGATCTAGCTGTAGCATGCTGAGAATGATGGTGCCCAGCTCACTGAGTAAGCTTGCGTAGGTGTTGCACTGCACAAAGATAATAAATTGCAATTATTCTAAAACATGAATTAGAACAACCACATCATCCTATTGAAGATGTTGATTTCCACTTTTGTGCAGGACTGAAAGAGAATTTGGAGATATCGTCCTACTCCAATAATTGGAGCTTTTTAAAGGCTAAGATGACCTGTAATATTCTTTTGAATTTAGTTTAAATTCCAATAAGCCTCACTAAAGAAACTTAAAGTGACCTGTCTCATAAACTTTGCAGTGCTTCTAGACTGACTATATCAAAATTCTTTTACTGTTATAAATCATTAGATACCTTCAAGCCTGTCAGAAACAGGCCATTTATGTAACAACACTTCAGTTCCTTCTGGAACAACTAATTAAATGTCCCTTTTACATACTTGCCTTGTCCCGCCTGTAGCTATTAGGACACACCACGCGCTTTCAGTCAGGGTGAGGGCACTGAAGTTAGCTTCCCGGAATTCCATCACAATAAAAATAAAGTTGTTCTTAGTATGTGACACATCATTCAGTATTGCTTGTTCCAGACACTCTGGGAGAGGAAAATAATGCATGCTTTGTCACTTGGGGTTATGTTGTGCCATGTGGAACTATTTTAGAGCTCAGGGCTTTTGATGGGGGCTGCAGCTAATCCCATTCTCAGGTATGAATACCAAAGGAGCATGACTAATGTGCAAATCATACACAAAACCTGTGAGCTAGCTTGTGCAGAAAATGGGGCTCTTTGCAAGACTCTTCGCTGCTAACAGAGGAAGCTGGTTTGCCCTGCCATACCTGAGGGCAGCTGAGCATGCCCTGCAAAGTGGAGTTCTCTATCTTTATGCACAGCCCATGAGGTCCAAACAGTCCCATCAGGAAGCACAGACTCAGCCCTGAGCTCAAATCCTGGCATAGGCAGCACTTCCTGCATGCCTGTCAGCGTGGTGGAGCTGAGCATGTTCTCCAGAAACATCAGGGGAACTCTTTGGGCAACAGAGCTTCTCCTGAGCAATCAGGTGGCAATACCTGATAATGTGGTCTAGGTGGCTAATAAGAAGTCAGTGATGGAGCTTATGTCTGAAATCAATCTTTAGCATAGCAAACAGTAAGAGCCAGCAACATGTCCTTGTGGCAAAGAAGACCAATTCTATCCTGGGCTGCATCAGACAAAGTATGGATAGCACATTATGAAGGTCTTATACAATACTGGTAAGGCCATAACTAGAGTATTTTGTCCAGTTCTGGGCATCCCAGTAGAAGAGGCATGGACATATTGGAGAGAAAGAGCCACTAAGATGGTTAAGGGACTGGAACTTCTCTCCTATGAAGAAAGGTTGAGGGACCTGGGACTGTTTAGCCTGGAGAAGACAAGGCTCAGAGGGGATCTTATCGATGTATATAAATACCTGAAGTGAGGGTGCAATGAAGACAGCAACAAGCTCTTCTCAGTGGTGCCCAGTGACAGGACCAGAGGCAATTGACACAAACTGAAACACAGGAGGTTCCCTCTGATCGTTGGGAAACATTTTTTCGCCGTGAGGGTGACTGAGCACTAGCACAGGTTGCCCAGAAAGACTGTGGAATCTCTATCCATGGAGATATTCAAAAGCCATCTGGACATGGTGCTGGGCAACCGGCTACAGGTGGCCCTGCTTGAGCAGGACAGTTGGACCAGATGACTTCCAGAGGTCCTTTCTAATCTCAATACTTCTTTGATAATAACATCACTAACAAAGGAAAAAGAGGCAGAGCTACCCAGGTTCCTCACATTGTTAATATGAAATGGAATAAAAGCAGCTAAGTTTGCACATGACAGGGATGTTAATCCACAGACAGATAAAGCTAAAATCACAGTAAGATCTATCTAGTGGTTTACAGCATCCTGCATCCTTTATTATCTTGTTCATGCCTGTCTCAGTATTCCCTTTAGAACTTCTTCCCCAGGGCTCCTTCCATCTGCTAAGGGCTCTTCTCAGCCTCCTCAGGCCTTTTCCAGTCAGTGCCACCACATCTTGCCATGAACTTGCCACTCTCCTTCAGTGTCAGCAGCAAGAGCTGCAGCCAACGGATTCATGGATGTTTGACCTCTCACCCAGTTCAGGTATCAATTCTGCTTCAAGCTCATTCTCCAGCCTGCACTGGGACTTCAAAGCCACAGTTTGATGCGCTGCATTGATTTTGCCCCCAGAGACTATGAGAATATTTGCTTTCTGTGGGAACATTTTTTTACTGTGGCAGAAAATCAGACGTGGGCATATACATAAACAAAGAGTTCTGGAAGAACATCTGGGACAGCAGACTGCCCAACAGAGACATATCCTGGCCTATTTTCACTCTTTTGCCTCTTGAAACTCATCCCTAGAGCTATAAACAAAGTAAAGAACAAGAGCATCAACATTTTTCAAGGAACTCTCATCCTGCATCTCATAGTAATTGCTACGTGCCTTCATCTGTAACCTTATTTTGTACAGAACCTTCATTTGCCCTTAGACATCAAATGCTCCCCAACTTTGAAGAAGTTTGAATACAGATCTGGTCTTTGTAGATGAAGCACACCTCTAGCATAATGATAAAAAAAAAAAAAAAAAAGGAATGTATTGAAGCAGAACACAAACTTCTTCCAGAAATCACTCTAATCAAGCAGCTGCTTCCAGCATGAGGTCATGTCAAAATGTTCCCCAGCATGATGAATACAGTTCTGATGTAAGCTTATGAAGAGACTAACTCTATTAAGCTCATAAAATTGCTGGATCCCCACATTGGATTCTTAAGGCAAGCGTGTGTTAAGAGACCAGTTTGTTCCTTAGACACTGTTAGAAAGTAATACTCTTGTATGGTTATTTCTATCTCACCAGATTGTAAATGGGAAAGCAGATTGTCAAGAGTTATATCTGGAAAGGGTTAATCCACAGTGCAATTTTATTTTTTTTTTTTCTCATTAAGCAAATCAGCTACATACTTTGCACTCCAGCAGTTGCCTTAACAAATTTTAATATACCACTTGGTAGCTTTAAAAGGAATATGTCTGGCATTTGAACATCAAAGATAGTGTAAGGATGTTATTGTGATGGTGTTGTCATCCATAACCATAGGTTAGAAAACCCATAGTTTAGGCAATGCACGAATGTATAACAAGGAAGATGGCATGGCATAAGCATCAGTAGTATTTTACTCAAAGATGCATGATACAGAAAAGCATGATACACCAATGTTCTCCAGTGTGACCTCTCGGTTTTAACCTTAGTGATATTTGGCTGTAAAAGATACAGGGTGTCATTGAGATATGGGTCTGAAATATAGATTGGAATAAAAGCTCAGGAGAAGGAGAAAAGGGACCCTTCTGAGGTTGAACTGCAAGAAATTCTTCTTACAAAAGGAATTCTTAAAGAGGATCTGATTTTTATCATGACTGTGGCACAGCAGGAGAAGCAATGGGACTAATTATAATGGCAATAACCATGATAACAATAAACTAAGAACAATGCAGAAAAAGATAAGCCATTTTTTTGTTCAGCAAAGGGGTTCACTTTAATAGAGGCTTGTTTAAACTCTTGGGCAATGAGAGAAGATGATTACTACTGTACTTCAAATATTGCCTGTCATAATATTTGTTCAACAATGTAAAGTTTCTAGCACTATAGGTGAAGAATTACTTTGTGAAAAAATACATTTCTATAAATGCATCCATGCCTTTACACTTCTCAGGTCTTCTCAACAGTTCTTGTCCTCCCTCAACCGGAGGACAAAGAATTAGGGATATGCATCAAAGTTCATATTTCCTTCATGTGCCTGGTGTTTGGCCCATCCTTACTGGTAAACAGTAGTCTTTGAAAAGCATCTCAAATAACGAGAAAGGACAATGTTTCAGTGTGAGGTTTTTATTAATGTCATGTCCTTTGACATACGGAATGCCAGATTATACTGGCAAGCAGAAATGAAGGAGAAAATGAGACAATAGACATCAAGTCAGCTTAAGGAAATTAAAATGTGATCATTACTGATGGATTATGAGAATAGTATCTGATTTTATTTTATTTATGGTCAAGTGATGCTTTCTTGTAGAAAACAGAATACAAAACGATGCAAATTCAAGGTGAAGTAGCAAGGGAATTTCAGGGCACAGATGCTGTACTACTTTTGCTAGTTTGTCACATCAGCAGAGGGTATGTCACAAACTTTGGCGGTATTAAGTAGTCTGAGGGAGAGGAATATGAATTCTTTTCTTCTTCCTGCTATTATTTCATATTCAAAGAAAAGTCTCCATCAAAGCTCGAGACCTTACGTGGTGGTAATAGCATTTATACTATAAAATTTCATGGAATATTTTTGTATTTAACAGGTGTAATTTAATTAGTGATCACTTAGAATTAGTGGTGTGTCTGACTGAATAGAGTATACAATTTTGTCTTTCTAACACTCGCAAAGATATCCTTGTCCATTGCCAAGGGAGGTAGGTAGGTGCTGTCATTATGCTTTCAGAAGACAACACTACGATATTTACTCTCATCTTTTACTCATCCTTTGATAGCTTTTTATGATTGCTCTCTGACTTTTGGCCTGCAGCCATTTCCCATCCTATAGGGAATGACAATCAGACAGTATAAGAAAGAGGAAAAGATGACAGGAAAAAAAAGTCAAATAAAACACGAAGAAATTCTGGAAGGTAAGAGTGAAGGTTTCAAAGAAAAGTTTAAAATACAGCCAAACAAAATAGAATACTTAAGACACCTGGTTTAAAGGTAAATGCAAAACCTTTCCTTTAAAGATATTTAACAAGTATAGAGAGACAGTGGCAGAGAAAGAAGAAAGGGGAAGGACAGCGATGAAAAAATTGTATTACATTGTCTCAGGCTTTTCTCATAGCACGTTTTGAATCCACACTTTAAGGGTGTCTGGTTGCAGTTCATAAAATAAATATCAAAAACCGTGCCCATTTCTGAGCAGAGAGAGCAAGAAAATCATTCAGCCCAGCGTCTCTTAGGAGACATGTATCAGGCTCAGTGTGTTTGTTGAAAATACAAAGGGGTGTTTGACAGAAATTTTCAAACACATTTTTTCAATCAAGGGAAACAAATTAATTGAAAACAATATTTTTCCTTAAAATGCTTATACCAGTTATAAAGTATGGAATTTCTTGTGAAAATCAGAAAGCACCACCTGCTCTAAGCTGAGCATCCCATATCCTGAAGCAGTTCCTGGCCTTCTGCTTATGCCGTGCTGGGCTGGGTGAGGAGATTCTTTTGCACTGCATTTTTTAATAGCCTCTAGGTTCATCTAATTTTGAACAGGAACAGGTTTGAACTTGTGAAAGCTTTTGCAAGACATGAAAACTGTTTCCTGTCCAGCTCTAACATGAAGACACTTATATCACCAAATGAAATGGTCTATAATGCAAAAATAGCTAAAATAGCTTCGTTAGTTAGGTTTATTATTGTGTAAATTGAAGAAAGGCATGGCACTCAAACATGTGAAGGTGGCAATTCCATTACCTACTTTCCAGCACAACATATGTTTTCAATTTATGCAAATTTTACCATTTCCCAACTGCAAATTGGATGACATACAACAAAAACTGTGTTTTAACAGCTTTAGCATTTTATAGACATTACAGCCATGCACCAATCCTTCACTTTAGGAAAAAAGTAAGAATTACAAAGATCTTTCTATAAAAACACCTAATCACCAGTACCCAGCTGGAAGTTGTATGGCCTACTGCATAGGCTGCTGGACTAGACTAGGACATAAAACACGTGAATTCTTGTCCTTGAAGAAAGATGATTTGCCCCCTTTGTTTCCATGTCTATAAAATGTACTTACCTGCTGCGAAATTGAGTGCTTTGGAAATAAGAGCTGGGTGTTTTCTGCAAAGTGGAGATCACTTGATATTGCTAACAGCATGAGTAATAATAATGCAACTTAACAAATGCAGTAGAAAATATTTAGGCAAGCTTCAGTGAATCCACTCAAAATACCAAGACTGTACAATGTAACTGCAGTGACAACTTCTAATTTTGGGGTCCTATTTCCATTAGATATTTAGTTCAAATAAAGCACAAAGATAGGCTCCTTCATAGTAAAAGTGTTCCAGTATATTGAGACTTTAGTTACAAAACCAGCGACATCTTCCTTAGCCAGAGTATCCAGATCAGGAATAAAATCCTGGCTCCACTTAAGCCTGTTGGAGTTTTGCCATTGATTTGGCAGGGTACAGATTTCAGAATGGACTTTGAAACAATCAAATTAGAAACAGCTACTTTCCTACTTCCCATGTTTCACAGTGGAAGCTGAGAAAGGACATTTTGAGTATTGAAGTCGTTTAAACCAGCCGAGAAGGATGCAGTCAGTAAACTTATTACTTTACTAAAAGATTGACTGTCTGGAAAATGATACAAAGCTGGGCACTTATTATTTTTGCATTAGTTGTCAGAGATCTGAGGTACAATCCACAGTATGAATCAAAGGGGGGTGTGTGCACACTATGCTCGGCGTGGTACCGGTTTTCTGTTTATCACATGCACACGATCTCTTATACCCACATGCAGCTGTATTGATACAGCTTAAATTAATTGTAAGCTTACAATTGCACAGAAACGAGAAAGGAAACACATAAAATATATGGAAGTGATTTCTCTAATTCAAATCTGGAAATATTCTTTAACAATTTCATTCCTGCATCTATCATGCATTTTTCTTGGTACTTTAGATCTCAGTAATGCTTTTGTTGTGATACCACTGATGAAAGAAATCAACTTTTTTGGCTTTTATATATTCCTTTTTCCATTTTCATTTTTCTTAAGACCACTACAAATATTCTCTTGTCCAGGAATTCAAATCCAGATACTGTCAGTTATGTGTCCAAAGGACCTTGTTTCTGGTTTTGCTTTCTCCCAAGACCATGTGGACAGTGATCTTCCCCTTTTCTCTAGGCTACTTCTACTTTTGCATTCACATAATCAAAGCAATGTTTATTTTCCATTCAGGAAATCTCCTCTTCTTCTTCTTTACTCAATGCCTGCCCCAAGGACAGTGATTTGGACAGTAGCATCTATTGTTTCAGCTGTCTTTTTCTAGGGAGAAGCATAATTGCTTCTCCCACCTGAATGACAGAGTTTACATGCTCATCACTGTGGCCCATGACTGTTCAGGGATCAAAAGTACTTCTGCTGCACTTAACCATATTCTGCTGCCTTTTACCCTATTACTATTTAACCCCATGGGCTGAAGTCAGCCCCTATCCACACGTTCTTATGCTGACAATAATTAAGAGCTATACGATCCTACCAAGAGAATTTTTTTGAGAGGCCAGCAACAAGCATATAGAATTACTACTACTTGAATGAAGTCTGTCCAGTAAATTGGAAAGATCTCAAAAGCTTGATGATGTTTTATTTTACACACAGGAAACATGGTTCAGGAACAAACCAAAACAAATCAAAACCCCCAAAAAACCAAAACCAAACCCAAAACCAAACCAAACAAAAAAAAACCCCAACCAACAAACCAAACAAAAAAAACCAAACCCAAACCAAAATAAACCCCAAGCCAAAATAAAACCCCCCAAACAAATGAAATATTATAATGATAATTGCAAGCATATACCCTTACACAAATCAGTTGCTCCACAATTGCAGCCACTATTGCATAAGTACCCTGTTGTATTGAACTTTTTTTCTCAGTGCCCAAAACGGTTTGGAATAATGGTCCACCTGTTTGCCCAGTTTTCTTCTTCAGAAGGGCTGATTGGTATAATTGATTGTGGGGACTGATGAAGGGGGCGGGAAGATGAGGTCAGTTAATTGCTGCCTCGGGAAGAGGATGTAGGAGGTCTCTTTTGTTCTAGGCTGAGGGCCCACTTGTAATAAATGACATACAACACCATGCTCAGAAGACACTCTTTTAAGACCCTTCCCACAAGGGAATAACAGATGTTCTCTGTGATTTATGGGTCTTGCTTTTGGGGTCTAATACTGCAAAATCTCTGTGCAATCTGGGCTAGGCATCACAAGCAAATGTGAGTAAATATATCACGACTGAATGTACATCGGTATTAACAGAATAAAAGAAGAAGCACACAAACGATGTAAAATACCTTCCACTTCTCCTTTTGCATATCTGAAATGTGTGCAGACCTCACACACTTTGAGAATTTCCACAGCCAATGCTTTATGGAAGAAAACAGCCCTCATCCTGAACACTGCTGTCCCATGGGTTCCCTGCCTTTAGATTATGGGAGATCTCACATCTGTTCTCAGACTTGCCAACTCTAATAAAATGTATTTATTTCAAGCTTCACTGATGACTGAAGAAAAAACCCTAATAACTATTGAAATGGAAATCAACAACTGTTCCAGGCCACAGTAAATGGATTTGAGGACTTAGTAACCTGGCATCCCTGAAAATGCCTGCTACGTAACACCAGAAAAAATTATTGTATTTGGGAGCATTAGGTCAGCTCTCATGGATGTGTTCTCCATTACTGAACAAATACAAAGTTTCTCTCTTATTTCTTCCTTTTTCTTAACCTCTCCAGAGTAAGAAAAATACAGGAGCCCTAATACAATCTTTTCTATCTTTCCTCTCCCTCTAGTAAATATCTTGAATGCAGCTGTGATTTACAGTGTTGAGGATGGCAAACCATCTCCACTCTACACACGGTTGTTTTGAGTGAGGACAAGGAGTTTTAGAACAACACAGACCTAGAGCAAAGAGTCCTGCTTAAGGAACAAAATAACCTACTATACCTTTGGTACTGAAACATGTATGTGTTTTATTTTTCAGCCCTTAATGAACATTTGAAGAAAAAAAAAAAAAACCAAGACTAATTGGCTTTGAAGCTTGGCTGGGTGAATATTTAACATGCTTTCACTTATGTTCAGATGCCATGGTTATAAACTAATATTTGTAATGGTATTCATATGCTGTACATCTTACTTCTCTGCCAGAAGTCTCCTATTGTACATGTTTTTATATGAGAAATATCTACACTCCTGTAAAACACCAGGGAAAAATATATTTTAATATCTATTTTCTGCCCTCCCCCATCTCCCTTCTCACATGCATAATTAGCCAGCAATCAGGTATAATAGCTAGACATGTATTTACATTCGTGCAGGTGCAAAAAACCAAGGTTACACACAAAATCAAGCCCTAAGGATTAGTCTTTCAATACAGGACACAAAGGATGCCTTCCCCTGCTCCTCCAAACTGATTCCACAAATACAGATAATTCTTTCATATATAAAATCTAAAAATGCAATCATATCCTGACCCCTAATGCCACAACAATGTTGTGTGGACGTCTGTGTTCAGTTTGGCATCAGTTTTAGTAATCTGGAGTTAGCAATACAGTGAAGAGAAGCTGTTTTCTGGAAGGTGAAGCTATTACCAGGAGAGCAGCAGGAAAAAAAATGGATATTTACTTCGAGAAAAATTTGTGAAGCAGATTCTTTTCTGACTTCAAGGCACTAAGCTATTTTTTCAGTTACAAGAAAAGAAAATGATATGGCTTTGGGAATAACCTCTCTGTGTGTGAGAACATACATAAGATGAGAAATGGGGAACAATCTACAGGGATTTCTTGTTTTCCTGGAGTTGGTGTGCGGGTTACTTACCTTTGTCTTCCACTAAAGCTGAATCAACATTTTGAATTTGTAGGTAAGAGATAAAAATCTTCTTCTCCTGGGCATACACTGTTATCTGAAGGTGGTGAATAATGATTCAGAAACATCTCCCCTCCCAGATCATCTGTCAGTATTCAAACCGAAATCTTGGGTGGAACAAATGGCACATAGCCAGACATTCCCCAGGGGAAGGTGTTGTGAGGACAGGGGTAGCAATGTCACCTTTGTGAAAGCCAACCTAACCCTGCAGCTGACAGTTGTTGATTTATGAAGGATAGTAGTTAAGGTATTATTGAGATGGATGAATAGCTAGGTTAAAAGGGTTGCCAGCACGAAAAACAAAAAGGCAAACAAGCCAAAATCATCCTTATTGTGACCATAATATCGATATAAAATACAAACATTGTGAGTAGATCTGGGTTTATAGTCAGAAAGTTCACTATGTTTTTCTTCACGGACACAGACCATTAATTTTAAGTAACTTTTCTGAGGATCTGTGGAAGGTCCTCCCAATCAAGGTAAGTTGGCTAGTTTTACAGAGGCAAAAGACAAATTAGTATCATGCAGCAAATTATCTCTCCTGTGAGCTTTCAGACTTAAGCAGCTGGAATTCCCACCCCTGTGCAGACACATTTGCATGCAGTGGAAGCAAGCTCTGACTTGCCCAGAGCTCAGTTAAAGCAGTTCAGGAAGGCCAGATCCCTGAAAGATCTGGTCTGGCCATATGTAATAGCGTGTTTAGATAGCAGCGACTGCAGCCTGTCCTCCGTTAACGCTCCTCTCCAGCCACAGAGCCAGAGCACTTCCAGAAGCAAAAGGGAGTGGTGCCTACTGGACAAGAAAGTAAACATTGAAAACATGCCTTTGCCTGCAGTCTAATCTAACCCGGCTGGTATTGAGACAGATGAAGAAGGTTTAGACAGTGTGTTCATCTGGCTCTATCGGGCTCCCCGGCAGAAGAATGATCACCCAGAGCAGCGGGGCAATGAGTGCCTATGAGAGCCCTGCTCCCAGCCCAGGGAGGGCTAACGGAGGAGCAGAGCAGGGCCCTGAGCTTTCTGGGTGTTGGAAGGTTTGCATTACCATCTTTAAGCTCTCAGGCTGATTCCTGTTTGTCTGCAAGTCAAACTGTTTCAACATAGGAGAATTCAGCGCAGCATTAAACCGCAAATCCTAAGCCTGGAAGGGGGCTCTTCTGTGGCAACCTGAAGTTTCTGCCCTGGCATTCCATACAATGTCAGCTTTTCATACTGCAGCCCCTTCCTTAACATCCTCCTAACTTCATTTCCACGCCGCTTTTGGAGCAAAGTGCCCCAATACCATGGAGAGGCTACACCCCTCAGATGGAGCCAGAGGCCCAGGCTGCAAGAACTTCCAAACTGAAAAACTGTGCAAGGAGCCCAAAAAACTACACCCTTGAAACGACAGCACACGTTGCTACAGGCGTTTGGTGCCTCTCAGAGTCTATTTGCTCCACAAAATTGAAATAGCAGTGTTTGTCCTCCTGAGCCCGGGAGCTTGGAGGCACTGCCAGGCTTTTTGGAAAAGCACTCTGCAAACACCTCTCTAAGTCACCCCAGCTCCCCCTGCGCTCCTTGCCTTGCCCTGTGTGTATAATCTATACCTTCTTCCCTCTGCAAATGATGAGGCTCTCACTCTTTGAGAGCCAAAAAGCCCCCCGCTGCGGCTTTCTCCATTAGACCACAAATGCTCTTGAGCTGCTGGAATCTGTTTTGTAAATAGACAATTAAAATGAGGAAGGAAAAAAATTTCTCTGCTCAGCTTTGCATAGTCAGAGCCCAAAGACAGCTGTCTTGAGGGGCTCAATCCTGCACATCAAGAGAAGCTTCTGAAAAGTGCTGAGTACCTTCCTCTGTAAAGAGCTTGACTGGAGATAAAGGTAGAAAAGCACCTTCAGCACCCCACTGGATGAAGCCACATGTTAGTGGGACTCCCACTGATTTCTGTCATCAGAGCAATTGGTTTTGAGAATAAGTAAGGAAAAAAATCTCCCACTGACACCAGTGGGAATCCTTGGCACATACAGGGAACAAAACATTATAGTCGAGATCTTCTCCAGATATGGGAACAGTCTTTTATTCTGCTTATGCAAATTATATATACAAATTATGCAAATAATTACCGAGTCGTTCTGGTAGACTGTATAATAATAACAATAATAATTATTATTGTCATTACTAACGTTGATGTTGTTTGTCACTATTGTTGTTATTCACATTTATTTTGATTGTGCCTTGGGGCTGGCCAAGAACAGTGTCCGTTAGTGCCATCAGCAGATGAGGAGTTGCTTCCCCAAAGAGTTTACAAACTGAAGGAGCCCCATGGATGCAAAAGGGGAGGGAGGGAAGGACGGATGGATGGACAGTGCTCCTGATCAGAGCCAACAGCCAAAGGTGCCACAGCCTAACAAGAGTGCTTGTTTCTTGGGCTGTGGAGTCAGGATAAGAAGCTGGGGAGGAAGCAAGGCAGAGAACCACGGCAGGATAGGTATGGGCAGACTATGAGGAAAGGAGTCAAGGACAGCATTTTTGGATTTCCTTTGCATTTTTCTCCCAGGGCTATGCGGGTGTTAGCAGCATCCTGGTGTATGTGACACATACGTCTACTCCTTGGATCTGGAAGTGTCAGAGATTTGTAGGAAGTGTCTTGCTCCATTAAGTTGCCTTTTACCAACTCCTGGATCAATACAGAAATCCCTGAACTGTCAGGTCATCCTCCTTCTTGTATAAACTGGGATTTCAAGAGGCTGCTTCTCTGCTACTAGGCACAGCTTCTCTCTTTTAGCCTTCACACCCATCCCCAAGAAAACTGCAGTGACGGTGGGGTTTATCTTAGCCTGCTGTGTTCACACCTAAAGACAGCAGGGAAAAAATCCTCCAACGATTAATGAAAGTGGGAACTGGCCTGAACCTTCTTCATTCCCTCATCAAACGGTTTCCAGATGTTTACTGATATGGAGAAAGAGTTGTTGCCAAGCACTGATCCCTTCCCAAGGTGGCTGTGCTTCATTTCCCATCAATGACCCTCAAGTAACTTCACTGACTTCTATAACATTAAATGAAACAAGCTATGGCTGGTTCTCCAAGCTTCATGGAAGGTAGAAGCATGACACAGCTAAACCCACATAGCTAAACTCTCTTACCCTGAACCAAAACAGGTTGGTCATGACCCTGCTGGGTGTTAGGGTGCAACTGTGGCTCACACCATGCCTGGCAGAGCATTCTGATATGGGAAGGGGCTGCCCTGTCTCAGGGCAGTGCCTGAACCCATTCTTCAGCCTTGATTAGTTTATTAATAGAGCCACTAAATGCATTGCCTTTGCCAGAGCCCTGTTGCTGTGTCTCCTTCCTGCCATTTTCAGAGTGGTTGTTCATTGTTACTTGAAATAAATGGAAGACAATATCATGCAAATTATTTGTTCCCTGAAAAATGGAAGAAATGGTCTCATTACTCGGGTTGTGGATATAACCATCAGCCCTCTTGCATTTTGGAACAAACACATGTAACATCTGATGGCTTTTCACCAACAGGACTTGCAATTCCAAGAATGTAAATCCAGACAAACTTCTCTGAACTCAAGTCTTCTATTCCCAATTTACTCCTCTATAATTTAAAGCACCGTAGCTGTATTATGCTGGAAAAATGGAGGAACTTTTCAGTTCTCAGAAGTCTGAATTTCTCAAAATGACATATGTGCCATGACTTCCTGTGTGAAGTACAAATTATCAGGAATGTTTCTGCAGAGCTGAGAGAAACCAATTTTTTTTAGTCTATATTTCAACAGTTATTCCTATCCTGTTTTAACTTTTGTGTAAGTAATAAGGATGGATGAACCTTCGTCCCTTCATTTTTCAGTCTCTGAATTTTCTCTCTTCATTATCTTTTCTGTTCTCTCCCCCTTTCCCACAATCTCTTATTAGTGGAATATGAAGTCATTTATTATCAGCCTGAATCAAACTTTCAAAGCTGCAGTATTCAAGTAAGTCTTACATTAGGCACAAACTAGCCTATCCAAAATGTGTAATACGTCATCATTTTGGTTCCTAGGAGTATCTACTGTGGGAGAAACGTATAACAGAAATTTTCTGACGAGGTTTCTTATAATCAGAGAATATCTAATCTATTTATTTGTATTTGGTATGATGTGGGGAGTTCACAACTGCATATAGTAACCTGTCATTCGTGAAAGTCTCTAGATTTTTTTTGGAGGCCTCTGTATCTGTTGTGGGAGGGATAAGACAGATGAATGTGAGGAAATAGTTGAAAGGTTCAGCTTCCACTAGAATAAATCTGAATAGCCTTGAGCGGACAGATGTAAAAGGACAATTGTTTAACAACTTCCTTTCTACAAAGAGACAATATTACAAGCTCCTGTAAAATACAATACAGCATACAATATAAACACAATGCATGCATGCTTAGCAAATTAAATAGCTGGGATAAGGAAATTTGGATAGCTGGCCTTCTTTTCTTGATTTCTAATTTTCCAAAAATGCTGGGCAGATATTGGCTTGCAAATGTCTTAGTTAATTTAAATCTCCATTCTTATTATCCCTTCGTGAGCCTCCTGGTAAGCTGAGTAGTTTTCATAGTCTGACAGAATAGTTTTGCTTAAGAGAATAGTACCTATCTTGGCCATTCAAAAGTTCACTGTGTCAAGCAGAACTTCTTACATCAAAAATTCATACAAACATAGAATGATTTGGGTTGGAAGGTACCTATCTAGTTCCAACCCACCTGCCATAGGCAGTGACACCTCCCACGAGACCAGGTTGTTCAAAATGTTCAAAATATGAAGGAAAGATTGTGGAAAAACACTCCCTGAATAAAATGATCAGAGGCACTTCCAGGTTATCAGACCTCCACAAACAGGAAAATACTCACATTCTGTAAAAGGTGCCTTCTACTCATTGCCCCAGATTACTTCAATAACTGCTTGTACTCAGTTGTTGAAAGAGACAGAGAAAGACATCAGTACTCAGTAAATGCATGATGGAGCTGATCCCATCTCCAGGTCTTACCATGGTCAGTCAGTGTCTTGGCAGCATGGCTTGGTGCCATTTTCATCTTCTTTTCTACACCCAATAGTACTGTTGGGTTGGAACAAAATTATTTAGGGGTGGGGTGGGAAGGAGCATCAGAGCAAGAAATCCATCATGATGTTCGTTCTACTGTACTCATACATATAGAAGGCCAGAGGTAAAGAGGTGCAGCCCTTTCCTTTAGAACTGATCCATGTAGCCTGTGCTTCTGCAGAGGGTCACATGGCCATGCACCTGAACATCGTCTGTAGTTAAGTTAGGGCAGGAATTCCACTACCACTCCCTCCAAGTATTCACATCCAGTGCCAACACTCTACCAGTGCACTTGCTCTACTATCACCCCATGGAATATGGCAGCAGATTTCTCCATCCTTGTCCCTTTCTGCATCTCACCAGAACCCCAAGAGGCGGTGAAAGAGAATTCTGTTTACTTCTGCCCCACTATGACCAAACACTGTGTACATCAGTTGTGCATCAGAGGAATCTCATTTGCCCACTCAAATGGCTCTATTTCTACAAACCAGAAATGGGAATGGTTTCTATTTATTCAGTCATTGCTATATCCTGGACTGAGGAATGTCACAAGGCCAATGTAATTATAAGCCTGAATTAGGGCTAATTCTGAAATAGCAAGGAAAAAATTTCTCAAGATACTGCTCACTGAATTCTATGCTTATGAAACTTTTGTGATGAGATGCTTTATTGTCAAACTGGTGGGAAAACTGAGAACAGTCCTCACCATACGGGAATTGTGGCATGTAGATAGTAAGTTTTAAGGTCAATTACAAATCACAGCGAATACATTTGCATATTGCATAGTGGCTGAAAATGAATGTGCTTTTGTGAGCACCTATTCAAGATCCCTATATTCAATTGGCTTTGCCCGCTCCATTTCAGTACAGTAACTGGTAATAGAATTATACTGTGAACAATATACATGCTGAAGAATAATAGGTTGAAATTAATTCCCCCAGTGGTGTTTTCACTGCACCTTCACCTTCTTGGTAACAGTGACTATCTGTAGCTTATCTTAGACACTACATGAGGAACAGACATTTAAATGTACTTCAAGCAGCTTGAATTAAAAAAAAATGTCCTCTCTTTAAACTCATCTCTCTTCTACTACTCTCAACTCTTCTACTTTTTTTTTTTTTTCAAAAGTGCTCAGTTATATTCAAAACAATGATTCTTTACCCTAAAGCATTTTCTCAAGATTAATAACATAGCCAAGCATCACACCATTTTTCTTGGCAACAATCAGGAGCTCATTTCATCCCTAAAGTTTATCAGTTTAGCTCAATTCATCAGGACTTTTTTTAAAGAGCCATACAAAGATTCTCAAACTATAAAAGAGGCAGGCACCCTCAGGTACCTGTCATAGGTAATCAGAAATCATACCCGGAATGTGTAGCTTTGCCTTGTACGTCCATTTGTCAGGGAAGTCCAGTCTTAGCCACAGATCACTGCTTCGTAAATGGATCTTCTGTTGTCTAAAACACTGAAGAGGAAATAAATCTTATGACATATTCTGAGCCTTTCTTCTGTTGATTTTTTTTTCCTAAACTGGAATAAATTGAGGGATTATCTCTTGTATTTCATAGCTAGCGAAGTTAAAGAAAAAGACTTAGAGATCTAATGAATATAGATGTCTCCTGGAAAAGAAACAAAGAAAAGAAAGTGCCAACAAATAAAATAATCGCATAGATAATTAGAAAGATCTGCCTGATCCTACGAAGGGATGACAAAGAAATGAAACAAACCTCATCTATGGAAATAGTAACAAAAAATTACTAGATTTTGCTAGATCACTGGCAAAGCATGATGGCAGATGTAAGCCTCAGTAGTCCCTCTTATTGTCTTCTCTTATTGTCCCTTTCCATGCATCTTCTATAGTGGATACAACTGAAATGCTTTGTTTAATTCAGATTATAAGTACTGGCTTTAGCAACACTTCCAGTTTTAGGTGTCTTGTACTCTTGATTTTTCTAAGAAGGAAGAAGAAATACTTTGTGTGGGCCCACTACACACCAAATGTAAAATATGACATCAATATGAAACATGAGAGAAGCCTGAAATTCAAGCATAAGGTAAACATTAGCTTAGTTCTTATCTTTCAGGACAAAGAGCATCTTTTAGACAGGTACATTTGACAGTTCTTAGTCACTAGCCCTTCCATTCTCACTACAGGGTGGTTCAGTTAATGGTCCTGATAACTGCACGGGTGCAACGCCAGAAGCATTATCAACATGTGAGTGTCTATGATGAGGCTACAACTGACCTTAATTTCACTTTCAGACTTGTTGTAGGACCTTCAGCAAGGGACTTCTCTGCACACTGTTATACCCAACAGGATAAAGAGATAATGATGTCTACCCACCTGGTAATGAGATTTGAGGGCTGCTGATAAAGTGCAGGCCAAATTCTTGGTATTATCAGCATTTACGTGACTATCAGCCTCAGTCAGTCTTTACAGGGAGCAGAAGATGGGCTGGGAAGAAGAAATTGGAAGTAAAAGTTGATAAAGAGTGCTCTTTAATGCGGTGTTCTGGGCATTGAATGGTATCACAGGGATTTATTTGCACCTTGTGTACTTCATTATGCCTCAGATAAAGAGAGGGCAAACAGCTTACTCTAGAAAAATACTTTCTCTTCAAATTTTTTCTTCAAAAGAGAGCTTCAGTCTGCTTAATCTATAGCTGGATGCTCCCTATGATCTGCTTTGAGTGGGAAGGTGGGGCAGATAACCTCCAGAGCTCCCTTCCAACCCGAATTCATCTATGATCCTAAATGAGTGCTGTTGCCTTTATTTCCTCTACCCCTTTATTGATGTTCTTCTTACAATAGGTTATTTTCCTTTGGTATCCATAGTCCTTTCTCAGATATATTTCCCTGATATTCTTCTTCTGTGGGCAAACTAGTGGTCAAGAGACAGTTATAAGCATAGTTCCTTCTAATACTAGATCATCCTTGTTAGTAAAATGTACCCCAGACATAGGCCTAGACAAAGATGCTGGATGTACCAATTAAAGGTCAGAACGGTTTTGGAAATGCAATTGCCAAGGAAAGTTCTCTTTTAATTTTTTTTTCTATTTTCTATTCATCCACTGCACATTTTCAATGAAACCTCATTATTGTCCATAATCACACTGTTTTCTTTTCAAGCACAGACTCCTATCCAAGTTCACAAATTAATTTTTACAAGCTTTGGCTTGCTCAATGTAAAAATGCAGAAACGCTCTCCTGCCAGAAAGTGGGAAGATCTGCCCCATTGCTTCTGACTCCAGTATTCAGCTGTTTTTGTAAAGACTTTGAACGCTGGCACTAGATCTGAGAGGAAAATTGCTGTGTTATATAAAAATGGTGTAAACTAGTGATCATAACAGGTGCAGTGTTTACTTTTACATTAATATTGTGGTCATTCCAGCAGGAGAGGCCTTTCTCTGCAAGTCAACCGGTGGCTTTTTTTATTGCAGAAGTGTGTTTAACTGGTGCAATTTTTTTATATTTTTTTTCTAGACAAAATATTCGAAAGGGTTTGTTTATATGGAAAATAATTCTAAAGAAATTGAATAGAATGTTGCTACAGCAGTCCACATGGCAGGACTTGTACAGTTCCCAACTATTTACAGAAGTTTGTGAAATTTTACATTTTGTTCTTTTTTTTTTTATTGTCGTTTGCAGATCCTCATGTATACAGATTTCTCCTTTTGGGTGAGCAAGTGCTATGTTGACATGAATAAAAATCCAAAGTGTTCCGATATGCTTCTACTTTTTATTTCTATTGAATGCAGTAGCATGATTGAAACACCAAACAGAAGTAAAACGGAAGGCAAGTTACACTAAAGAAATCAGCCATGCATTCAGGGAACAGACTGAGGATTTTATTTTATTTTATTTTATTTTATTTTATTTTATTTTATTTTATTTTATTTTATTTTTAATACATTTTTAATCAGGCCTAGCCAGAGAGAAGGAAAAGAGAAAAATGGTGACACAAGCTTATGTAAAGATCAGTTTGCCTAGCAATGCCACTTGTGCCCATGGGAGTGTGACGGGTTTGGTGCACTGGTTTCCAGTTGTCACCATGACAGCATGGAGGGACAGGCTGCAGCTCATCATTACGCAGGCAGAGCAGCTTGATCCATATCCACTTCCCAACAGGGATTCCATAAATGCAACTAGCATTTCAAAAACAAATACGTCAAAGAATTGGAAGAGACATTTGTCATCTGTCTAGAAGTTTAATTAGGCACAAGTCAAATAAAGTCTCTAACCATCTAGAGATTTTGAAGTGCAAACAACCATACATCTCATAACTGTTTTAATGACTCAAAACCCTTAAGAAGAGTCCAGTGGCTCATCAGGCACTGGACAGTATGCACATTTTAGGAAATATAAATAGTAGCAATGTGCTCATCCCCAGTATATTTTGGCTATGGATACAAAAATTAATAGCTTTACTCTGTCTCAGTTCTAGTAGTAAGGCATGACAAGTTAGCCTTTTTATTAAATGTTGTCCAAGTCAAATGCTAACATGGGAAAGCACCAATGTGAAGTGTTAAGCACATCCTTCCTGTCAGAATCAATGACAGCTTTGCGAGCATTTTATCTGAAGGACTAGCCAAGCTGGGAAGGGAAACTCTGTTGAAGTTTTGCTAAATTTTGTTTGATTTTTTTTTTAAATTCTCAGAGGTCCTAAGACACAGAGCAAGGATCTTTTGTTTTCTGAAAACTGGTGTGAGTGTATGAGGCCCCACTAAAGATCTAAAAGGGAAACCCATGAGGCATAAAGGCGATCGGTGTCAGAGTGGTGGTGAAGGAAGGACTAGGGGCTAGTTATGCAGTAGAGAGGGCTGTGATACTGGGCGAAGAGAGACAGACTAGTGGAAATCAGCTGGTGCTCTCATCTGTGCGTTGCTTTAGATGCATTGACAGAAGCAGACATGATGATTTATCAGGGAGAAAATAGCCTGGTAGTAGATACAGAACTCAACCTCATTAAGACAGAGATTCATACGATATCCTTGAGGCAGGCAATACAGAATATAAAATGAATCTGGAAGAAAGACTGTCAAATCATGTTTAAAGGGAGTCGAAAAAATACCCCAAACAATTGAAAATACTCTGATAGAGCAGAGACTTGATAATGTGACCCTTCAAGCTTAAGGGTATTAAAATATGGTCTAAGATGTATTAGTTCTTTGTGGTAGCAAACCCAAAAGGCTTGCACCTCTTCATCAGATATTCCAGCAGATGTCATGAATGCAAACTTACTGAGACCTTTGAAGAAGCATCTGACATGATGAGTTTCCTTCCTTCCCAAGAAAATCACTTCCAGATAGAAAAATCAACACTGATCTCTTACCACCCATTGGATACAGTGTCATTGACCCCAGAGCGATATGGGAAAGGCAAGGCTAGGTAAAGAAGGAGGAAAGAGGCATGCAGCTAGAAAAAAATTAACCCATTCTGGAACACCAGAATGGTGAGAGTCCCAAGCCATTTTAGACCACGATCTACGCTCATCAAGGGTTAACTTTTTTGCGGCAGCTACTGGTTGAAATGAGGAGAATTGAAGTTGCTTCCAAAAAGACTGTGACTGATGAACATTGACCTTTGATGTCTGACTGAATTGAAATTGTTTGCTGATATTTATTATTTAACATTTATTGACCAGAAGGAACAAGAAAAAAATGTCTGGTTGCTATCTCAAATTAGTGAAAACTGTGGACTCCAGAAGATAAGAAGTTTTGTAGAAACCAATCAAGCATTGGGCAATATTAGTAGATTTTCATGTCAAACTTTTTTTTTTTTTTTTTTTTTTTTGGTAAAGAAACAGATTAATATGGAGCAGGCATTATACAGTTTAAAAATAAATTTCCTGTTATTAGAGTAGGTCACTATTACAGGATGTTTGCTATGTAGCATAAACCTTTGGGGATAGCAATCATATTGGACAGAGAGCAGATTGTGACAGCAATAATAAAGCGTACAGAACAACAGTGTGGGAAAGGCAGAAGAAAGAAGAAACTACAGTACTGTATATTCTTAACAGAGATTCATATTGAGTTATAAACTTAAGTAATTACGAGAGCTGCAAGTGTTTTCTCATCTTTTTTATGCATTTCCCTTGTCTGCTAGAATGAACATGAAACCACGCATTTCATTGTATTTTATTGGACTTTATTTATTCCCTGACCCATACAAGACTCAGAATCCATGTGCAGCAGTGACAAACACTACATGTCATGCTATTGATCAGTGCCTAGCACATAAACCCACCACAACAACAAACTAAACGCTGAGCCCCTTCTGACAAAGCCTGAGAGGAAAGCTGAATTGGATGCCAAACCTTGGAAACATCTTGTTTCTTCTGGTTGAACACAGGAGGTGAGTCCGTGAGAGCTCCACCCTGCCTGGCTGCCCCCAGCAACAAAATACGATCACGGATGTCTCAGCTGGCTTTTAATATTGCTGCAAAATCATTACCACGAGGCTGAGGCAGTCACAGCAGAGCAGGACTCCAGCCATGCAGGACTTTAGAGAGCTATCTCAGCACCTTGACTGGAAGCCAGATGCAAACAGGAAACCAGTACAGCTGTTTGTGTCTGCTGGTGTACTTGTTTGTTATTTTTATCTGAGGTTTTATTCCGTATTCATTACCCCAGTATCAGGGCACTTCTCCTCACAGCATCTAAAACAATCATCTGCACCAACTCAAGTTTCCAAAGGGCTCTCAGAGGTATCTTGGGGAAAGCACCACGCAGTAACCAGGTCTGGGATCTTGCAAAATCAAGATAAATATTGACCAGTGATACAGTTTTTATGTGACAGTTGTAAATTAAAAGAAGCCAGCTGCAGTGTTAAAACCGTCTTCAACAGGCAACCTTTTGGAGCTGAAGTGGAACAGCCAAAACTCTTTTGTCATATGAAGACACACTTGTGAGGTCTAATCACCCACCCCCTGCTCCTATGGTATCTATACCATAAATACTTCATGCCAGTGACTTAGGCCTTTTTTCATGAACACATGGAGGTTAGTGCAGTGCAGGACACTGTCTGGATGAAAGTTTTGGGGTTCAGTAATAAAAATTAATCAGTAAGGACTGTGTTTTTCTTCTCTGGTGTGAGTTTCTGTCACTTCAGGCAACGCCTTAAGCAAATGGAAAAGGCAGGCATTGGTCATCACATAGGTTCAATAAAAAAAAAAAAGTGCAGCTCTGTATTTCCTGATTGATGGCAAGACAACAGAATGGTACTGCTATCTCCCTAGGCATCTTCATTTAAAAGTATCAACTGTCTGAGCAATTGGAACTCTATTTGCATAAGACTGGATTGTGACTAGTCAATGGACCGGTGCTTAAAGTGAATGAAGACCTAGCAGACAAAACCTCAGCTCCCTGGCTTTGCCCAGCCATACTGATGCATGGATAAAACTCAGTCCAAGGAGGAGATGAAGAAGCTGTGTTCTTTAGATGTTCCTGTGTCATTATTTCAGAGACTCTGAGCTGAGCAAGACAGCCCTCATGACACAGCCTGTCCAAGGCAGCTATTCCAAAGCAAGAAAGGACCCCTGCACACACTCTGTCATTCTTGGCGTGTCTTATGTTATTGCAAAAGATTTCAGTGCTTTTTTCTTGGTGCAGAGTTTAGTATTTGCACTGACGAAGCATAATCTCCATTTGTCTCAGAAATGTTCCCATAGCAGCAAGGTGAAATCAGTGTCATTAATTTCATACCAGTCCAGAAATCTGTCTTGAAGAGGTGAATCCCTTGCTGATGACAGCACATCAAAATGCTCATGGAAGGACAGGAGTCTGTAGGTTGGATTCTCCAGTCCACCCATGATACTCTGGTTTTGTGGCACTGCATAAAAGCATGTAACTGGTTATTTGGCTTTAGTCCCCTTTGTAGGGTCCAGTTGGCAAGGCCCTGACTGTCCCTGAGGCATTACCAGGAGTGGAAGGAGTGTCCACGAACTCCACGGCCACCTTCTTCCCGGTTGCCTAAGAAAGCTTTGCTAGTTATTTCTCATCTCTATAAAACAGCTTCTTTGCTTTATGCCAGGACTGGCTTAGGCAGTGCCCAGCACAGGCAGAATAAGCTGCTGACCTTTGCCATTCTGTTCTCATAACTTGCAAATGAGCACAGCTTAGCTGGTCTAGGAGCCTGGCCAGCATGTGACAAAGAGAATGAGGAGTTAAATGTTCCCCTCCTCTCTCAAATATCTGAAATTCATTTGGCCACTCCATGGCTGGAAGCCACAGCACCTGTGAGTACATCCCTGGGGGTCACTGTGGCCTGTCTGCCTCAAAATGTCAAAAAAAACCTCAGCAGATTCTACAGTGGGAAAGTGAAGAATAACAGAGTCTGCGCCACTGGATTTTCATTTTGGATAATAAAACACTATTTATTTTCCTTTAATTACAGAGCAGTCACGCTCCTCTGAAACAGGGGCTTCCAGATTTCACTATAACTTCTCTCTTAATTGGTTGTTTGCGAATGTAAAGGTTTCTACCATGACTTGTGGAATGAAACAAAAACATAGTTTCTACATTAATTTAATTCTCTTATTTCCACCCATTCTCTCACAATCAGGTTTCTTTGATATGCTTAATCTTTTGCAATCGTTTCCATGGCAACTCCTGTTCACTGTGGTGCCACCAAGGACTCCAGTAATCAGGAAGACCAACTTTGCCAAGGGATCATTCTTTGCCTTTTTCCCCCTGACTGTGTTGTGGCAGACCCCAGAAGCACCACTGCCTCCTCCCGCCCGCCCCACTTTCCCCACAGTCACACCCAAAGGCAAGGGCAGGAAGGACACAACGGGATGCTACTAACGTTTTACGATTATCACCACATCCAAAGCTCCCTCCTGGAGCCCTGCTCCGCATCTCTGGCTACTGCTGCGTTCACAGTAAATTTCCCAACAGAAAGGTGAGGTACTCATAGCTGTTCAGCCTCAGAAATTCAAAATGTTGTCCTTACTGTAGTGTCCAGACCTACAAAATAGCTCGCCTACGAAGCACAGCATCATTTGTGTGGTGTTCAGCTACACGAAGCAGCCTCTCCTGTACAACATAATACCACAGCTGTAGCATGCAGTATGTGAATTAGCCCATACGGTACTGTACACATCCATAGCTGTAATATACAGATCCATAACTTAACTCCTGCTGTACAGCACAAAACCATAGCCATGCTATACAGCTGTATAAAAATAGCTGATGCCAGGCTGAGCTGGCTCCAGCAGTGTTTGGATCATACATTGCAAGAACTGTGTTTTGTTGCTCTAATTTCCTTCCTACAATTTACCTCCCCCTCCTCCAGACCAACCAGCTCTGAGGAATGGACTGTGTGACTGGCAAATCAAACATTATTATTAATCACTGTAATTACTTTTCTTGGCCCAATTGCAGAGCCTGGGAAGCTAACCACAGTCTCTAGAGTACAACCTTAACTACAACGTCTTTCTGAGCCACCATTACCTCATTGTTAGTCATGTTAAACCAGAAGGAATTTCGAAACTTTTTTTCCCCCCTGAAATCTCTCAAACCACGTATGCTGCACAGATCAGCATGAGAATCTCTGCATATGTATCTCCATGCTTCCAGCTAACCACTGACTTTGCCAAAACCTCAAGTGTTTAGTTCAGGCTGAGGGATAGGCAAGTATTTTTTCTTCCCTTCACACATAGTATGAATGGTTTGGTCACAGCAATGACATAATTTTCTACTGCAAAGTAGATACTTTTTAAATAAAAAAAAAAGCAGTACTACATTCAGCCTACTGCTCCTGTTCAAGCCAAGAAAACTTTTTGTTTGCTAATTGCGCTAGCTTTGAATGCCCACATATGGATAAATATCATCTTCTGAAAAACACCTATTCTGAAATGTGTCAGCTACATGATAACTAATTGACAACTGCAACGTCACTGAATACAGAAGGTGACTTACAAAATACTGCATCTCTCAGTAGAGTCCCTGCTTCTCATGCCTAATTACCAGGTTCTCTTGTACAGCATGAAAGGCCAGGGTATGGCTCCTTCTCCCAGATACTCCTGCCCCATCCCATGAATCCACCTGCATGAACATGTCACTATCCCAAAAGCTAACTTTTGTTTGCAGGGTTTTTTGTCTCTTGGCTCGGTGAGTTGATCCAACTCAACCTTGTCACCACACAAGTGCTAGTGTCAACAAGAAGCAAGGATCACGAGTAACACCTGAAAGACCTGGGGTTGTTTTGTCTGGAGAAAAGGAGGCTGAGAAGAGACCTTATTGCTCTCTACAGCTATCTGAAGGGAGATTGTGGTGAGGGGGGTTGTTGGTCTCTTCTCCCACGTGACTAGTGATAGGATAAGAGGAAAGGGGCTTAAGTTGCACCAGGGCAGGTTTAGGTTGAATATTAGGAAATTTTTTTTTACTGAGAGAGTGGTGAGGCCTTGGAAGAGGCTGCCCAGGGAGGGGGTGGAATCACCATCCTTGGAGGTGTTCAAAAAAACATCTAGATGTGGCACTTCAGGACATGGTTTAGTGGTCCTGATAATATTTAGTAGATGGTTGGACTTGATCTTGAAGGTCATTTCCAACCTTAATGATTCTGATTCTGTAAGTGTCCATAGGGGAGTGAGGTAGAGGAGACCTTTCATTTCAGGCCTCATTTTATGCATTGTTTTTCTTACTGTATATACTATACTGAGCATTACTTAGACTTAAACAGACAGTAAAAAGGAAAAATTCTGTGATGGCTACTTATAAACCTAGAATATCAGAGTCTTTTCTTAGATTAGTCTCATCTCCTTACTGCAGGGACTCAACACTGTTTTACAAGCAGGAATACATCTGTGTTTTCTGCTGCACAGTGTGACCTGAGGCAGAGGAAACATGCAAACATGCTTAAGTTAAATTTGTACCTGGGCTTGTCCACATTACAACAGAAAAATTACAGATGTGTGGCAACATCATAGTCCTTCACAGCTACCCAACGAATGTGGTTACCATATGGTTATGGAAGTGACTGGCATTTTTCAATCTCTGCTCTTAATCCAACTGTTGTTTTACAGGCTGAGTGGAAAGGGCTCATGATTATAGAGCCAGCTGGGTGAGGGAGAAGGAAGAAACAGCTCGAACACTTGTTAGCCAGCCTTTCTTAGCAATCATAATCAAGTAGAAGGAGTGCTAGCTCTTCATTGTCTTTATACAGACAAGGGTAGGCAGGTTATTGCTAATTGCCAGCTAGCTGTGAAGGCTTGGATTGAAACTCAGCAGCCACTTTGGGTTTTTCCAGGGCTCGAGTAGTCATTTGTGAGCTCAAGAAATGGCAGGTGAGGGCTGCGGAGGCAGAGAAGTGGTTGCTGTCATTGGGCAAAAGCAACTAACAAGAGGTCAAAGAAAAGTCCTAGACAAAGCAGCAAGGTGAGGAGGGAGAGCAAGAGCAGCTTAGTCCTTCACGTGGCACAGCCTTGCACCCATAGCCAGCTGCCCTGGCAAAGCAGCATGAGGTTTTGTAATCATCTGAATGGCAGAAGAGCTATGTCTTTCGAGCATAACATATAGGAGCAATGTAGCCCACGTTACAGAAGAGCTACTGAGCTGCTGCACTCAGTATGGTGAACTTACTCACATCACTCGCTGAAGGTGTCAACCTCTGGCAGAGACTCTTGAACTCAGGGCAAAAAGTTATTACATTATCTGCAGTTACAGAGCAGATTGCTTTACTAAGCAATCAGCTATTCAAAACAACTGTTGCTGCCTTGCTTGTGCATTTGCCATCACGTAAGAAGGATGCCATGGTGGCACGGGATGTATATAAAAGAGGTAGACAATCATCTCTTAGTAAGAAAGTTGTATGTACAGTAGAGACATGTCAGTAGTTGTTCCTCTGTGTATAAAATACATAAAAATACATAAAATATCTCTTCATGGAAATGTTCTCAGTTTTGTCCAACTTAGATCTTATATTCAAGCAATTGCTGGTTTTAGTTAGAAAATAATCTATGAACTCTTCCCTGTCCTCGTTGCTGTGAAAATAGTAAGAATTTTAGTCACTACTTAGAGTAAATGTCCTAGAGCCTGACTTTTTGCAAAAACAATGTCGACCTGAAAGTATAGAAAATGTACTTCCAGCTTTCACTTTTGATTTGCAGTTGTAAATTTTAGTATTTAGCTTCTAAAACTTGAACTAAAACATCACGACTGCTTATATGAAAAATGTGTTTATAATTATTTACAGGCATGAAATTTTATCTGCGAGAACTCATTGCTGAAAATCTGACCCTAGAAAAATCAGTAATGCATGTTCCAGTTACTATTTCCCAAACATTCTTCTGTTGCAGTGTTAGCCTAGGTTTTCTGTTTTAACACTTGGATGAGGCATCTGCAGAAGTACGTTTTGATCTAATATGGAACTTCTGCTATAGCACAGCAGAAGAAATTAACTCAGACATTTTTAAGATCCCCAAATACAAACAGCCATTCAGACTACAGATACAGGAGTCTTCATTCACACTGCCCTAGCTGCTCTTTTGGTTTGGTTTGCTGCCACAGCTGTAACGGGATCTTGCCTTTAGCCTTACCTCCCTGTCCTGGTTCCCCAGCTAGAAAGGTTCCCAGCTAAGACCTCAACCATGCCTGGGGGAGCATTGTGTGTTCAGACCTTTCTGATTTGAAGAACCTTGTTGTACACTCAGAACATACAATTCTTGACATATTTTTTTGCACTTCCCAAATCCTGACACACCCTCTGTGAGAGGCTACATGCATACACCTCATGCACACCTCAAGGAAGATTTTCCTCCACCTTCCCCTCCCGTTTTCCTTGAATTTCCTACTAGGGTAAGTCAATGGGAAGACTGACAGCAGCAGTAGAGCGAAGCACCAGGTAAAACTGTTCCTTGTTCCTTCTTCACTCAGCCAGCTCTGCTGTCATGTTAGCTGTCCTCTGTATCTCCAGCAATGGCACAGGGGCAGCTGCAGGCATCTTATGCTGCAAGGTCTCTTTTCCTCTAAAGGCTGTCCCTTTCATCAGCCCTTTGCGGGGAAGGAACCCAGTACATTAACTAATTTATCAACATTTACATTACAAATATTAGTTAATTAAAGAATACTGCTTCTTTATCATTTACTGCATATCTCTAGCAAAACTTTGCTAGCTGGATAAAATATCTCAAAGGGGCTAGGGAGTTTTGCTTTCCAGTCACTCATTCCATTTGGTGTTATCTATGTTTATTTTTGTTCCTCCACCTACAGATATAGGAAGCAATGAAAACAAGCTGCAAATCCACACATACTTGCCTTCGGAGTCTTTGATCCTTAAGACAAATGTACAATTATTAAAACAGTTATCAGACACTTACAATCTAAGTGTTGCTAATGGATTTTTTTTTCCTCCTTCTCCTTTCCCCTCTTCATAATTTATGCAACATTTGCTCACAGGAGTGCAGCTCTGGCTGATGCAGCAGTACAAAAAAACTAACTTACCTGAAACAAAATAATAATGGATCTTTGGGGAGATCCCACCATGAAAGGAGCCAAGATTAAGGAAAGCAGAAGTTTAGAAAGCTGGACTGAAACGAATCCAAGCAAAACATGCATACACCAGCTACTTCGTTCCAAAGGAGGCAGGTGGCAGGCTTACGTCCTCCTGTTCTTCAGCTACCCATTTCCTTTTGTGGTCATTTTTCATATGAGTTGCTTCCTTTTCTTGCAAGCCAAAATCTGAATATATTCTTTCTGTACTGTGCTTGCAGTTTCCAACTCAGCTTACACATAAAATAATTCAACCGCAGCTTCCTACATTCCAAGTTTATCTTGCTTCTGCAATCGTTTTCCTCTCCTCTCTTTTGGATACTTCAGCATCAGGAGGATGTGGGCAAATCAAAGGGAACTGAGAGAAAACAAGCTGAAGGAATAAGGAGCCTGAATGCAGTCACTTTAGAATATAGGTAAAATGACACAGGGGAATGGGATATCTGTCCAATATTCGTTTATTTGGCATGATGCAATAATTGAAGGATTCTATCCTGGGTAGAATAGTGTCTTAGAATAGTGTCTTAGCAGCCTATTAGCAGTGCAACCACATCACAGATGTAATCAAGCGATCAGTTTGGGAGAACTCTGTCAATGAAACGCATACAAAACCTTCCTTCTGCTTCTTCCTGACTAGGAAGAGCATGTTTATATCTTTTTTTAAGTTGTATCAAATAGGCTTTCTTCAATGTGGTCAGAGGTGACCAAATTCAGAATATTTGAGAGCATAGGTAAATGAAGGGTATTGGCATTTGAACATTTCAAGCATTCAGAAAGCAGAATAAATATTGAAACTAACAAATGAAGATACAGCTGGGGCTAGACTATAGGAAAAGACTATCTCATGAGAATATCAGAAAACCAGATATTAATAGAGAGATAATCATCAAGCAAACCTATAGCTTATCATAAAAATATTTTAAGCAAGAAAATTTTGAACTAGAAAAACTGGTACTATAAATACAAAGCAGAATTTGTTATTACTTTACAAGTATTGCTATTGTTTTTAACAACACAAAGAGAGGGCAGAGTGGAGAAACATTTTAGGTCAGAATGATCCTGCAAATGAGTATTCCATATGCAATATAGAATAAGGTCCATAATTTACCAAAGGACAAAGTCAATGCCTTAAAAGTTGTTAGTTTCAGTTCATTGATTTTATTATGAATGCATAAGAGCTGGGGTAAAAATAGCTGAGATATCTTCAGCCAGAGCATTTATTTTTTTTGCAATAAATATGTTCAGCTCCTAGAACAAGGAAGCTGTGATGATATTGTAGCCATGGGTTGTAGCTACCTTGTTCAGCTTTATTATACACAATATACATTTATGTAGTTGGCTAATAAAAAGATGCATCATATTTGTGAAAAAACACTTTTACTGTAGCCTAGAGAAAGATTCACAAGAACATACTTTCAGGTGTTCTTGCAAGTATTCATGCTGCATCTGAGTGATAGCTCCTGCTGCCTTATATTTAAGACTGTGTCATTTCAGCACAGACACATCAAGGAAGAAATGAGTCAGATCTAAAAAAAAAAAACCAAACCAAACCCAACTGTTCCATGTGTTGCACAGCTAGTGAAGGTTTGTTGCCCTTGGATTTGTATCCTGCGTTCTCCAGCATCACCAGTAACTCTGTATTTCTTCCTAATCTCCCACGTGCATGTCCTTAAATCTTCTCCCCCTGTGCCACTAGTGTGTGGTATCTCCCAACACTTGCACACCATGGTTCCATATTAGCTGCAACCGCCTTCCATGTCCCCACACCCAGTGTGTTCCATAATGCCTCCAGAAGCCTTCCCCATCCTCTCTGCCCCCTGTGATGCTGCTGTGTCTCTTCATCTTTGCCTCACAAAGTGGGGATCGCCTTTGTCACCTCCACTACCACAGCCTGAGGTATCTCCTCCTATCCCTAAGGGTCCTTTGCCTTAGGCAGGGGGATGGAAGGATTGATAGTCCAGGGCTTCAAACTCATTCACCATCACCACCCCTGTGGCCAGGAACCCAGACAGCCAGGGGGACTTTCTCACTGCCATGGCATAGCTGTAAGCAGGCTGGTGGGAACAGTGGGGACTGAAGTCTCTTTCCTGCATAGGATCTTTGTACATCGGTAAACAATAAATTTGTATGCACTTGTTATCTGTGATCTGTGAGACATTTAATCCCTCGTCAAATTTGCTAAACTTTAATCGCAGCTTCTAAAATTCCAGACCAGTAGCTCTGTTGTGTACATCTCATTTCCTTGGACAACCAGGTTCAGAAACTCGTGAGTTGAAACAGCAGCATTGCCTCTACCTCACAAAAGCAGCTACTGAAGCAATATAGGAGGTTGCTGTACAGATTTCTGGCTTCCTCATCTCTATTTCTTAGAAAAATATTTACTTCCATAATTAGTTCTATGCTTGCTAGACCAAAGCATGAAATCCAACTTATCTGGACATCATTCTCTCCTGATTTTCTTTTTTTCTACTAAAGCAACTGTACAGATGCACACACACATATATAAAATGCCTATGTCCTAGTTGGTTGGTCAATAATTTAGCATAGTTATTTAAGAACTGTTTCAAGGTACTTTTTCCCCAGGAAAGCAAAACTATTTTCACCAGCAGAAAAAAAATTTAAAATAATCCAGGTTGGCAATTTAAGGTTATTACTGGATTCATTAGAGCTTCAGTATCCTACCTACTGCTGAGCTGCTGACAGGACTAGATTTAGGTGAAATCAGTGGATCCAATTAGAGCCAGGGGTCCGCACATTGAGCACTTCCAGAGTACAAATTATTGGTGACATTTCTAAACAGTGATTGACAGCTGAAGCCAGCACACATTTCCTACACTGCTTTGGAATTTCATTATGAGCAGAAGTGGACTTTGTAACCTTTCCATGGTACTAGAAAAAAAAAAAAAAAAAAAAGAATTCAACTTCCAGTTTTTTGCTTTCCTTCATTTTTTTACCAGAGACTTTTTTTCCTAGAACATTTTGACACTCCAAACAGAACTCAGGATTCTAATTTGTATTAAAATTTATCAAGGCTGCTGCTGCAAAGGGCCACCCTCAGTCCTGGGGAACGTTAGATTTACCTTTGTGCAGAAGCAGCAGCCTACTACATAGATACTAGTGGCTACTTAGTCTCCATTATCAACCTAATATTGTGAGAAAGAACAGTTGAGATGGTGTGTGGTTATTTATTTTCCCCTCTTATACAACGCCTTCTCAGGAATGTTTTTCTAATCTAATTAACATTCACTTTGGCATGCCATTTATTAGCCCAACTGATTCCCAATTATATCTCCCTACAAACCTTGCCTCTCCTAGAATATTATAAGCACATTCCAAATATAAATAATTAATAAGACAAGCATGCCTTTCTTATCATAGGTTGCGTGTTATCAACAGACTCACAGCTCACATTTGGTGCTGCAATTGCTTTGCTTCCAGCATCCACTCAAGTATCAGTTCTTCTTGTTGCTATTGCAAGAGAACAAATTTAACCATCTTGGATGTTGTACATGGCAAGATAAAAAGGCGTGCATGTATGAGAAGTCAAGGTCAATTATCTCACTGTGGTTTTTCTGTTACTGGTATAACAAATTGTTAAAAATTTAGGCCCTGATCATGTAATTATTTTGTGTGAAAAAAATCACATGGACATCAAAGTGAATTAGTTCAGCACAGAGAAGGACTGCAAGATCAGGCATCTACAAAATGTTTAATATTTCAAGTGTATCATTCTTCACAATGCTGCACTGTCAAAGTAAATGAAGCAGAGTAATGTACATTGGGGGAAAAAAGAAATCAACTGATTCCATTTCCATCTTTCCCCATATAAATAAATATCGAAGATTCTATGACATGAAGGAAAGTCCTGAGAAGCAACACCTGACTGGTAAAATTTTGCCCAGAATGTTCTAATAGACACCCAAAAATACACATATAGTAGATGAGTCTTCACTAGATTCTTCATTACAGATGCAGCTGGCTGAATTATTCATTAGAGATAACACTCCCAGTGAATTTATTATAATTTTATTTATACAGTAGGAATGATTACCTGAGACTCATGGCATTCGTTGATGCTCTCCTCTATGTGACTAAAACTTTATATAGCAGGAACATACCTCTCATTTGCAAACTGTCCAATAATAATGTTTTAATTATTATTATTATTTTGTGAAATTATTTTATTAGTTAAGAATAAGGTAGAGCTTTTCCAAATTTCAGCTGAAACAGCATATGAATAATTGTGTTCATTCTCACTGAGATTTACAATACTTTCTGGTTAAATCTGCAAATAAAGTCTTATTTTGTCGGAGTCCATGAATATCTCATTCTTCATGAGTATAAGCAAAGCAAGAAGTGGTTATAAGTCACAACAACTGCTATTATGTTGTAATAGAAACTAAAGGTAAGATGCCACTACCAAAGACATAAATGAAAAATCATACAGAGGACTCTATAAACCTGAAAATCTAATTTTGCTGTCAACTGTTTGCCCCTAGGGAAGATGCATCCTTCAACAACAACAGAGCCGAGGAATCTCAGTCATGCGCAGGAGTCTTGAGCCCCTCTGTCACTCCTGTGCTACTGAAAGAAATGGTCTCAGAAAATTGAGTTGGTTCACTCCTAAAACTCATTGCTGTAATAGTCCTAAAATGTCCTCAACACACCAGCACAGTCTGTGGATCAGCCAGACCAATGACCCTGTCAGTGGAACAGCAATATTGATCAGGGCTCTAAGATGAGGAAGGAAACCTAAGAGGAGGAAGGTCCCTCTGGTTTAGTGGGTCTCACAAAACTGTATGTTCTTCAATTTCCTTTCCATAATGCTTTCCATTTTGCCCATCAGATACAGCTGAGAAGAATGTCCTTGTTCCTGTCTTCAAGCTTTTTTTGCAGTGTTGTCTGATTCCCAGTCTTTTCCTTCAACATGGAATTATTTCCTTCATTATTCCCTTAAAGACCCACACGTCCACATATTCCTGGTGTACAGATCCTGGCTACAAAACACTCTCACATGATATCTGATGGTAATCTGCTGTACACAAATATCCTGTGAGAAAACAGAGGGACGCCACCAGGATCTGCTTGCTCAATGTCCATCATTCCATCTGGGACGCATAAAATTCCTAAACAGTACGTTTTGTTGCCTAAAGATGCTTTCAATCTTCCTAGCTGAAGCTGCACGACTGAGTAAACAAGTACTTCACTGCCAAAAATCCCAGCCAAAATTAACTGTCCCATAAACTCTTGGTTGAGCTTGCACCAAGCAGCGGCCTGAGAACTTGTAATGCTTCTCTCTACAACATCCGATCATTTGTGCAGCTTTCAGGAGATATGTCTGATTACTTTTTTTCCTTCTCAAATCCCTCTGAGATGTGAATGTCACAAATATACCTGTTGTTACAAAACTCAGTACCCTCAGGTTCATTATGTTACTCTACCATGCATTATGACTAAACAGTTACTAACCCCGAGAAGTACCTGCCAAGAAGTCCATAGGAAAAGAATACTTTTCCATAAACAGCTCTTTTCTCATATTTGGTCGCATTAGAGAGGCTGCAAAACACAATCTCGCTGCAGAGCTGTGCTGGAGGCAGTTCAGTTCTTGAACTGACTGTGAAAATTGCCTCCAGCAAATTTCTGCAGCCTCTGTCCTTTCTTCTCCCAGGAATCCTCCATGTTCAGTCAGGCAGGCAGTGGTTTAACTTGTTTGCTCAGGTTTGCACCTAGAAGATGAGAATGAAAGAAAGCAAGCAACCTTTGCTGTCTCTCTCCCTTCCCCTAACCTATCCCAGAACTCACAATTCTTATTTTAGCAGCACACCCCTGCCTCTGATCGAGGCAATGGAAAGCTGCTAGACCTTTCTTACTCCTCTAGAGCCCTCTGCACCAGGGCTACGTGTACAGAAAAATAACTCTACTCTAGGACAGGAGTCAAGTCCAAAACCTTCATCTCCTAGATCCTCTTTGTCCTTTCAGTATGAGTGGTCATCTTTCCAGTACACGCACAGGAAAACACATTCAGGTCTAAGTCTCCTGCTCCCACTGTCCTGTTCTGCAGTCTTTGGAGAACAGATATGAACCCACACTGTCCGGAGTCCAAGACAGCTGCTGCTGCTACTGTCTGTTGTTTTGGGGTTTTTTATAGCAGAATGTATTTGCTTGGCTTCGCAACTGGACGAGCCACATCCTCAAAGATTACAGTCATGTTGGAGCAAAAGCAGAGTTTGTTCCCCCAGGCCTGCAAAAGATATTCTGGAAATATCCTTCTGATCTACACATTCTCCCATGGTCTGTTTTCCTCAGTCTGTGTTTTTCTCCTGACAGCTTCATAACTCTTGAGTGGGAAATCTCCCAAGTTCTTAGACACTGATTCCAGCTCCAGTATTTTTCCCAGATATTGTACAAACCAATGCAACAGCAAATAGGTTTGTGAAAGTCCAAAGACTTTTCTGCACTTCCTTGCTCTAGGTAATATATAACAAATAAAATTCACTTCTCCCTGGAACTGCATCAGTGTGTAATGTTTCAGAGCTTCAGTGTTCTAGAACTTTCTTCTTTCCTTTTAAAGAGAAGCAGACAATTGACCTTAAGAAACTGTAGTCCTTATTTATAAGTCTGACATCTCCATAATATCTATCCCTCCCAGGAGTCTGAGATTGCTACGTCTTTAATTGTGTGTATGGATATTCCTCTACTTTTCAGATCTGTTTCCTTTAGCTATTAATCCAGTAGCATCACACTCCTGGTGTGCTCGATCCACTCACCTCTAACTCCCCCAGACAGCTTTCTGGACCTATAACAGACAGGATTTCCATGGCCTAGAGATTGAAAGGCTGTTGCAGGGTTCTCACAGTCCTCAGGTTCAGGAAGGAAGAAGAGTGTGAAAACTGAAAATTAAATCTTTCCTCTTTGTAGTCTGCTTACGAGTAGAGCCACTTTTCCCTATGAATATTATTTCTAATATACTCTCCTCAGAAAATAACACATAGAAAATCATTTATTGAGTGACTTTCCTTTCTAGGTGTCTGATGGAAGAGTCTCTCGTCATTGCATACACATTTAAGTTCACTATTCAGACCAGTATGTTAAATAAAATTTCATATTAGGGAGCTCACCACTGCCTGAAGAGAAGATTATACTCTTCTCACTCTTGCTCCAACACTGGCACTCAACAGACTCCTGTGAGCACTGCTGCAACTCAGTAACGAAGCAAAAAATTCAGCTGGCCAAAGGAAACAAATGATTTTGGAGGGGCTTTGTGAACTTAATCATCTCAGTGAAGAGCCCAGTGTAGCCAGAGTTAGTGCAAGCTGGGAAGGGGGAAGGAAAGGATGCTAAGCCACAAGAGAGGCTCAGGAGCCAGAAGCAAGGAGAACAGAGGCGAGGGCAGGGAAATAACTTCTCCCTCTTGCAGCAGCAGGAAGCAAATAGGCCACCTCAATTGTCCTCTTATCTTCCTTTCTAGATGCATTTTCATCTTGTTCACCACAAAGCCTCACCAGCTGAGGCAGAGGGAAGGTGTAGCTGAGGAAGTCTGCATCAGTCAAGATTAAAATAAAGTGTCCTTATATAACCTAGCCCTTAGGTGGTCATTCAAATGCCAAATGAATACCACTAGACGTTTGCATAGCTGGTGATTTCGCTGTTCATTAAAGCACTTAAAGGAAAGGTCATATTGTGAAGTTGTGAGTGAAGTTTCCTTTTCTTTACAAGGGGTCTGACATCCCATAATTTAGACACATTTAAAAAGGTGGATTAGAAAGTACGTTTGCATCACTGCTCGGTGAGTTATAGTTAGACAGTAATCATGGCATGTGCTATGGAAGTGACTGGTCCTGTACCACAAAGAACCAGTAGGCAGTTTGCACAGCAGACTATTAGATTTTATTGGAACAGACTTCCAAATAACAAATAACATTCATGGAATCCAGAATCAGATCTTAACTTGCAAACAAGGCAAAAAAAGCTACATTAGCTGCGTGGTTTATTTCAATAAATAATTCAACCTCTTCCAATAGCAAGTCCTGCATTCTAAATCAGATAATTGGCTTTGCACAAATGATTCCCAGTGCAGTGTTTGTTCACCAGCAGAAGTCTTCTCCACTGAATTCTGGAGGGTAGTGTAAGTTTCACTAAAGTAGTTGGAGTGTCCTGCAAAATGTTAACTGCAAAAGTCTTTCCTCTTCTTTGAGCATAGGCTGGCACGTACATAAAATAATAAGAGTGTCAGGCATTTCCTTCTCTCAAAGCTGTAATTTATGTCAATAGATAGGAGGGAATTAGTGCAAAGCATGAATTATCCTTCCACTACAATACTGCTTTCCAAAATGCCTATCCAACCATCCTAGTATGGACCTCAGCAATATGAAAGCCTTTAAAACTATATTGATCAACAAGTAATAAAAAAATCCTTAAAACTTAACAACATAAAATCAATCTGTTAAAAATGTCAATAGGAGAGCACAAGAATTCTGAATATAGAATCATAGAATTGTCAGGGTGGGAAGAGACCTTAAAGATCAGCTCCTTCCAACCCCCCTCATGGGCAGGAACACCTCCCACTAAAGCAGGTTGCTCAGAGCCCCATCCAGCTTGGCCTTAAAAACTTCCAGGCATGGGGCTTCCACCACCTCTCTGGGCAACCTGTTCCAGTGTCTCACCACCCTCATGGTGAAGACCTTCTTCCTAATGTCTAATCTGAATCTAGCGATCTCTAGTTTTGATCGATTCCCTTTAGTCCTACCACTACCCAACAGCCTAAAAAGTCCCTCCCCAGCTTTCTTGTAGCCCCCTTCAGATACTGGAAGGCCAAAATAAGGTCTCCTCTGAGCCTTCTGTTCTCCAGACTGAACAACCCCAACTCTCTCAGTCTGTCCCCATAGGAGAGGTGCTCCAGCCCTCTGATCATCCTCGT